>KZ062468.1:0-16288 GCA_002091835.1 Anopheles maculatus | reverse complement strand
GATTCTTCTTTGGGAGTCCGCTTGCCCCAGGGAGGGGGGGGGGGGGGGGATGGGGAGTGCCCGAACAAGAAGGAATTATGAAAGTCATGTTGGGCTTGTTAGGTCGAATTAATTTCTTTTCTTTGCTACAAAATAACACAATCACGGGTGCTGGACATCGGGCGATTGCTTCGGATTGCCCCATGTGTCCATAAATTTATGAACCTTTGTAAGGCTTGGAAAAGGCTTCGCGACGAGTGGAGATCGGTATGTGTGTGTGTGTACGCTAAAAAGGGCAAACGATGAAAACAAAACCCACCCACCGGTTGGTTCTCCCGATGGTGCACGGCATACAAAACATTCCGAAACCCACAAAGGGCTGCCCCGGTGACGAGCGCTCGAGCCGAAGAAAGGAAAATAAACTTCCAGCTAAACTATTCCCAGCTTCCGAAGAAAACTCTTCTGCCCAGTTCCGTACATTTTCTTATTCTCTTCGGTTAAGCAGATAAACGCACCAGTTTTCTACAACTGCTCAGTATGCCTTAAACCTCGACAAAAGGAGTTTCTCGCTTAACACAGCGACGGAACCCAACGTAAGCGGATCCGTTTCGCGGGTTTCCGAGATTTTAAGGATAAATAGCTTCATGTCCGTATTTTTTTTTTCCTCTTACACACACACACTTTCACAAAGCGAGAGAGAGAGAGTAAGGGAAAATACCTTCTACCGAACTTTGCTCCCCCAACGGAAAAATCCTTCCCATACTTCCGCTTCCAGGCTTCACGTGCCAGCGTACGGTGAGTGCGTGCCGGGCGGTTTTTGACATCGAAGAATGTCAACAATTTGGTATCATAAACGAGCGAAATATTTATCAACTACATGCGCATCGCTTCCGAAATGGTGGTGGCCAGAACGATGGTGAAGCCTCTGTTGCAGTAACAACAACCGATCGATTACGCAGAAAGCCACCGGGTTCTGTCGGGTGGTACTTGGCAGTGGCAACGATTTAATAAAGTCGATTAGCGTTGTGGCGGTTTTTACTTCATACTGTTGCACATGGCGTGGGTTCTTCTTTTTTGCTTTCTTGTAAGCGTAATTTCTCTCCGTTGCGTTTATCCTCCGCATCACCGGAAGGAATTTTCATAAATTTCCGATTGACGTTTGGATCGATATTGGGTTGCATTATTTTGTTTGCTTCTTGTGAGTGTGTAAAAGGAGTAAAAAGGGGCTAAGATAAGAAGATGATAGAAGTCGTGAGGAAGATGTTAGTCGTGAGGAAGATGTTAGATGTTAGAAGCAAGGAAATACATCCCTCTTAAGTAGGCAATAAATCAGTAATCAACTGTTCATTCATGGCAGTTGCAGCTGCAGCAGAAAAACGTTATTTAAGCATATTTTATACGTTCATCTTAACATTTACTAAACAAGAAAATGCGTTTCCTTTTACAAGAAAATTTATTTTTTATTCCTTTTATATCGCTATAAAGTAAATTTGTAGAGCAGATTGCATACTTTAGATGGCTCTTTACTCAATGTGACTAAATTTTGTACAGTTTTTAGACTAAATCATTCAAATATAGGAATAGTATAAGATCTTATTCGCTGGTCACAGTTTTGACGCCAATCTAACTAGTCACAAAGCAGTAATTGAGGTAATCATATACTTTATATGAAATATACACCTACTAATTACATACCTTTAGGCGCTTTTGATTAACGATAAACTTAATTAAAATTTCAATACGAAACTTCTCGACAAACAATTAGTAGTTCGAAGTTTCTATGCTACTAATTTGTATGAAATTGAATAATTTATTTATTAAATGTTTGGTAATGATTTACCGACAAACATAGAAGCTAAAATGAAGAAAACCTTAGCTAGAGTTGAACACGCGCACGTTTGTTTTGATTTAGAAAAAATGCTTTCCGTTGAGTTGAGTGAAACGATCAACGTATTATGTGCGTGATAATAATGATAACGTGATAAAAGATGTTTGATTTATGTTTGTAGAAGTATGTCCCTTGTCTTCTATGTTCGGTTCTCTAGCCGTGATCTGTCCAAAGTTATTTTAACTCATACATCCCTGTTCGTTTGGGGGAAATTTCGGATGCAAATTCCGTGTTTCGTTGTGCCTTAAACCTGTGTTACGTAATGTACATAAGCCTCTTCTTTTTGAGAACGATTTTTGTTATAAAATTGTAATAGCTTTCGAAGTTGACAGTCCACTCAATTGGTAACTAATATGAGGAAATGTGGCATCAACACTTCAAACTCATCTGCGTCTGTATTGTTGTCATCTGTATTGTTGTATCTCCAGGACTTTTCACGCTTTAAGATCGCAATATACCAGTTTAGGGAAATTTGGAACAAGAGATTCATACGATATTGAACGGCCAGAATGTGTGGTATCATCGGTGCTTTTAGGCTCAACAGTCATCAGTTTATTGCTTATCATTGAATTATAGCTGTATCGAAATTTGGCATATGCCGTTGAACGCCATTGAATTCATTCCACAACTTAAACTTAAGTTTTTGTTTTAACACTACATACCTTCAGGCGCTTCAGATTATAATGCAAAAAATGTACAAACCGATGTCCTTTCTGTGAGCCATTTATGCGCTAATCTTGTGCTTCCGGTGATTGCCGATCACCAGAAGGATCATCTTCATTAAGATTAACCATTCTTATCGCTCCTGACGAATCATACATTCCTTAAAACATCATCTGTTTACACAATCTATCGCTTTCAATTTGCAGACGCAACTGTCACACGGGTTCCCGTACTCTGACCGGCGCAGCGATTACAGTGGCTCGATCGGATCCGGTGCCGGTGCAACCCGGCTCGGTGCCCACGAACATGACCCGCTCGCACTGCACCAAGCCCTCCAGAGTGCCGTCGACGATGGGCAAAATCCGGTGATAGACGAGAACGCGGGCTTTATGAGTGATCTGCCACTGCTCAAAAGTAAGTACCAGCTAATAATTAGCCATGGGTGTCGCTGCAATAATGCCATAGAATATGATCCCGCCAATCCCAACAACCCTCCGAACCGGAACAGGAGATGCATTGTACAGCAGCGGGCTGGGGTACATTGTGTTGCAGATGGGCTGTCCTGGATGCAAACAACGCAACAACATGCCACTCGAATCTGACACCTCGTCGGGGTTAGAGAAACCTCTAGCCTTCCCAGGTCGAACTTATAGGAAGGCTCAGTGGGAAGCATCAGCGAAAACCCGAACTAGCCAATTCCACGGCTCAGTGTGGAGCCTCATATTACACAGCAGAAGTACGCAGAGAGAGAGAGAGAAAAAGAGAGTGAAAAAAAGCCTCGGATAATGGTCCTTTCTTGTGTACACCGTTTTTTTTTTTGTCCTCCCATTCATCCGACCTGACCCGAGTGTACACGTTTGAGAGGTTAGCTTTTATTAGGGGTGCCTCTCGGAGGTGGCTTTTGAGCCTACGTTTTCGAGGCGGCATTGTACTAGCGTCTGTCCGACCCTCGGCGTATGCTACTTTTTTTTTGCGCCAACCGATGACGCTACCTTTCGTTTTGTGCCAATTTTCGGAATCTTCCTTCTCGATGATGTCTAAATTAAGGTCCACTTAGCCAAGGTCCATTAAAAAAGGCCTAACCCAAGCAGAGACCCAGGTTAGACCTGTGCTGGGGGTAATTAATGTTCGATTTGATTCATTCGGTACGAGTTCAAAGCTTGCTGGTGTGTTAATGGTCCTGTGCTACAAGCTGTTAGTTTCCCAACTGGATGGGAAACTGTAATGGGGCGCGTGTTACCTCCGATGCCGCCGGAGGAACCGATGCATCATTCGTTGGCTGCTTATCGAACCTGAGCGATCTGTACGCGTTGTATCTCTTCCGAATGCTCTTCCTGTTGACCAACACCCTCCGGGGGTTAATCTGTGTGGAGGAAGTGTGTCCATTGATCGAGATATCGCGTCCAGATATTGAACGAGAAACAGAACTCGATGACACGCAGTTGACAATATTAGTATGCTAATGAGAATGCCCGGTCCGATCATTCCGGAGGAGATAGGTGCTGGAGTGTCGTTTCCCGAAACCGGAGCCATATATAAGTCAGCTCGCTCTGTCAACTGCATGACTCAGGCTATGTGTTGGGTCAGTTTGGCGGGATGCATTCTTCATCTCTCTACGGCTATAGTACGGCTGGCCATTCATTCATAGAACAAGCACCCGTAAAGGATGAAACATTCGAGCATACGTAGCAAGATTCCTAGTCTTATTTATTGGTCACTGCACCATACTCATTAGCATTTTTGTTCTTCTCTTTTGGGAAAAAGGGAAAGATTTACTGTCCAGAAATGGGACACTAGGAATTCGGTTGCGTTGCGTTTTCGGTAGCCCGGAATGTGCTACTGTGTAATTTTGCCTTCGCAGCGAGTTTTCTGCTCTGTCCAAAGGGTCGTTGCGAGGTAATCGACTTTGCGGTCGGCAAAGCTCATCTGTACAGGTCTTATCGGAACCAGATTGCCAGATAAGCGTGCCGCCTCTCGGGTGTACCCGTTAGTGGTAAGACTTCCCGTAATGACACTTTTACGACCAAATTCCTGGAGACTCAATCCTGTTTTGTTTTTTGACGCAAAGCCTAATAGTAAGATCTCCATCATACACGGGGCTGTCGATAGTGGTATACGCTTTCCTGGAATGCATCAAAAGGTCTGTAGGTTGTCGTCACCTATCATCACCAACTCGTCCATCTTTTCCTTTGCAAAAGCTAAACGGCCGGCGAAATGATACGATCAAGCTTTCCTAGTAGCTCTACCGAGCTACGAGAACCGAAACGCAATGGATAAGAATTTGCGTGTATCATTGTGCAGAAGCTAGAAGAGCCCAGTAAGTCGCGAAATCGAACAACTCGACACTTAACCAGACTCCTTCTGGCTCTCTCTTTCTCTCTCTCTCTCATTCGCACGCGCTTCTTGCTAAAACAAAGTAACGATACGAAGATATAAACTATCCAGCCACATCTAGGTGATATCCACACCCCAAAACGGCGCACAGTTGGTCACCAGGCACTGTAGGCACTGTCTCCCGGGTGAAATAATCTCACCGGAGCGTTTAAATTAAAAGTGCACGATAAGATCTGCCTTGCGTGTGGACCGGCACACCCGCCATCGTTTGTTCCCCATTTTTAGTCTTCCTGCCTAGAATTGGCTAATCGTTTGCTGGTCTGCCCGCCGGTTTGGTTTAATGTCCGTATAGACTTTTTCGCTTCCTTCTCGGTATGCGGTAGCGTAGAGATGTGTAGAGTCACTCCAAATTGGCGAACGATTGTATGAAAACAAAACCACACGGACAGAGAGAAAGAGAGAGACAGAGAGAGATAGAGGGAAGAAGCGAATAAAAAAACTGGGGAACCTTATAACCTCAACAGCGATGAGCTTCCCAAATGAAGCGTGTGCTAGCTACGCAAAGGGGAGTATAAAAACGATTGTGGCGAAATCCAGGGACGCTGACAGGCCAGTGTAATACTCCATTTCGAATGTTAGCCAAACAGCTAAACGGTTTTTCAGGTCAAGTCCAGCTGCGAAATTCGTCATTACCAGTGCGATTGTCGTCGTCTCTTCGCAACCGTCGTCGGATTTAGATGTCTGTCGTTTATTTAACCTCTGCTTCACTTGGTTAGCGTTGCCATTGCACGGTTAAGCCGAACGTTTGGCTTGGTTCCTTATTTGGGATGGAATCAGCTGACCCTTTTGCTTTTGTAGGTCATAGTGTACCGGACCGTAATTATTTTATTTGCACCTGTTGATGAGTCGTTTTTATGGTGATATAGCTTAGCTTTGAAACATTCGTGAAGTTTTGTACAAATGTTGATACACTGTAGCTTAAGCTGAACTCCAACATCGTTTGATAGGTTTGGCCTGCAATATTCTTTATCTTCTTAATTTTTATAGTGAAATTCTAGTTCCTGTGAGATGATCTTGCTGTGATATGAACTAGTGGTTTCCGTATCAATGTCTCGTCACCTAGACTGGGAAACCGTAGCTTGATAGTCAGTCCTGGAGCAGTCGTGAGAACAATCGACGCCTCAAGATGACTTATAAACTGCGACCTGTAACTGTATTGCAGTGCAATACACAATATAATAAAATAATGTAAATAAAAGTAGGTCAAAGTGATCACAAAGGACAATAATCTATTAAGGTTAAAACACCCAGGAATGTCCCTTCCGGAATAGCTTCTCCAAAATGTTCCAACTCCAAAAATATTTCCTCAGCACTGGCTCGACTGAGAGTGCTCGAATTCCACCCATTTCCAACCTAAGCTACCTGTACGCAAGGTTCAATGTCACATTCTTCTACTAACGGTACGGCTTACCTTCTGCCGCGTCTCTTTTCCAACAGACTTCCCCATCACCGACATCAAAAAGGATAGCAGCCAAATCAATCTCGGTTCGCCGAGCGACGTGTTCTGTTCCGTGCCCGGCCGATTAAGTCTACTATCGAGCACCTCA
Organism: Anopheles maculatus; assembly: GCA_002091835.1. NCBI lineage: Eukaryota > Metazoa > Arthropoda > Insecta > Diptera > Culicidae > Anopheles > Anopheles maculatus. The sequence continues at coordinate 9,817 of KZ062468.1, read as the reverse complement.
AAATACAAAGTCACCGTAGCGGAAGTGCAACGCCGACTATCGCCACCCGAGTGTCTGAATGCGTCCCTGCTAGGCGGTGTCCTGAGACGGTAAGGCATTTCACTGTTTCTTTCGATTTTCGTTTTTTAGCCGAAGTGTGTGTGTGAATAAACGCGAATAATTAAAACGAAGCGAACGATTGTTCGTAATTAATTCATCGTTAATGATATCACACTCCGGCCAGAACTTGTAACCATCTTGGTGTATCGTGTTCTTCATCTCATTTCTCACGTATTTCCACCACATCTTTTATCCCTGCAGAGCGAAGAGTAAAAACGGGGGACGATTGTTGAGGGAAAAGTTGGAAAAGATTGGTCTTAATCTACCGGCCGGTCGGCGTAAGGCGGCGAACGTTACACTCCTGACGTCGCTGGTTGAGGGTGAAGCAATACATCTGGCGCGTGACTTTGGGTACGTGTGTGAAACGGAGTTTCCGGCCCGTCAGGTGGCGGAATATCTATCCCGCCAGTACTCGGAACCACAAGAGTCGTACCGACGGAAGGAGCTACTGCTCAACACGAAACAGGTAAGTTTTTATTGATTTAAAATATAAATTCTCATTCTTGATTTCGTTACGCCCAAATGTATGCAATGTAATCTCGGTTTGTTTTTGAGTTGCATACCTTTCAGGCGCACATAAGAATATACTATTAATACGAACGATTTTCTTTCCTCAACAAAAACAGGTCACGAAGGAGTTAATGGATCTGCTGAACAAGATCTGCCGAACCAAGATCGATCGCCACTCTGCAATACCAGACCCCAACACATCCTGGACCCCTCGATACAGCGACACCTGACGCATTTCTCGCTGATCTCACACGGTTTCGGTTCGCCGGCCATCGTAGCCGCACTGACAGCAATACAGGTGTGTAAGACAACCCAGCTGACAAAAAAGGGTGTGTGTTTAATAATCTCTTTTCTTTTTCTCTCTCTCTCTCTCTCTCTCTCGCTCTACAGAACTATTTAAACGAATCGATCAAACATCTGGACAAGATGTACCCGGGCAACGGTGGCAGTATGGTCACGTCCTCGTTAGACAAGAACAAAATGGAAAGCGACAAGAAATGACAGTTATAAAATTATCTGTTCACTAAAATTGATCGATTTTAGTGTGTGGGAACAAAAAAAACGAAAACCTGGCCGGGTAGCGGCTCTCTGTTGCTTGGTGGCAGCAAAACGTACACAGCGACGTTGCTTATCGACCTGTGGAGCGCTAAACGATCCGATGATGAAGTGCAGAAGAAAAACAAGAAAATACGGTGTGCCAAGTGTTGAAGCGAAAGGATTCCCCCTCACGCAATAACTGAGTTCGTCAAAGTTGTATGTATAGTGTTCATGGTACGAGTACGAGGGAAGGGTTAGTTACATGTAGGCAAGAGATACAATTGTGATTGCAAGTGTAAAACAAGAACACACAAACAAGATGAAGCGGATGTAGAACACTCACAACGATCACTCACCGACGAAATCGTTCGGATACGAAGCAAACAAGAGGGATAGAGCAAACCACACAAAAAAAAAACATGTAAAAAAAGGTTAAATCATTAAGTTAGTTAACTTTAAAGTGTGCACCGGGCGGAGCAAGTCTCTTCGTCGCCGGGTCGATCGTCGGTATTATTTTATAATTGTTTTGTTTTTACATTCCAACCTGGACCCGGTTTGTTTTGGTTCTTGGTTCCATCCTTCTTTTTTATATACGAATACGGTATAAGCAATAGCATTAGTACGAACGAGTATTATACTTAGGATTTTTTTTTTGTTCGATTCCCATTATGCGTTCTCCAACCTCATCCCCACCTTACTGTCGTTGATAGTGCTTGATCTTCCTTGTGATAAAGGTATTATTTAAATGTGTATCTAACATAGCTCAAAGATAGTGTTCGGTTGAAAACATTGAAAACAACCGTACAGCAGAGTAGTTTGCCCAAGCGCAACGCGAACGATGAGAACAGATGAAAGGGACAGGTGCATGAGAAAGCTAAGTACTTAACTCATCCACCGAAATTGGCACTCGCTCACAAAATTCATTCTTTTTTTTTACTTTTAAAACCACTCGCACACACGCACGCACTCAAGAACACGAAGATATTTTATTGCCGACCTGACCTAACAGTGAACAAATGTGCCAAAATTGACGCTTTCGGTTACTATGCCTGTCAAATCTACTGCATTCTGCGCCATACTAATCCCATCAAAATTCGTGTGCCAAAATGGACTCGCTCGACAGTGCGGTTAGAATGAAAATATTAGAAAGAAACATATATAGAGAAAGCGAATCTTTTATATCCCTTTTCTGTGTTGTGCTAGAACAGTTTCGCTAGAGGATCGTGTGAGTTGCTATGAAAAAACAAAACATCGCCAATATCATCGAAAAGTGCCATCGCTACCTTTTTTTCCTTTCTCTCGTGTCCGTGTGTGTGCGTGTCCGGTTTTAAAGTATTTGGTTGTCTTGTCCGTTAGTGTACACGCTCTAGCGAGGATCGTAATTCTTTGCCATAAGAACACAACTGGGTACTGTTTGCCCGCCGCATGCCAAAATCAGATGCTGCGCATATCTCTTCCAATGCCCTCCCGCCTCCCACTGTCCGGAAAAGGGGATCTTAGATAAATAATTAATCAAGAAAGTAAGCAAAAATCGCACTACCGGTCGCACCAAAAACTTCCCCCGTGCTGTAGTTGTACATTCTGGTTTTAGCAGCCCCGTTTGCACGCGGGTGAAAAAGGTTAACACGCGCACGTGTTAGTGTGTGTTATCTGTACAAAGGCAAATAGAATCAAATAATTTACTACTACTAGCTCTCTAGCTAAAATTCGCGACCGCTGTACAGCCACGAGTTAGGGAAGAAGCTTCGCAAGATATCATAAAGCAAATGTACGCGACAGTTCGAAACGGGCTAAATTTGAATCAACAAATCGTTTCAAATTTCTCATCATTCCATTTTACGGCATATCCTTAGTAAGATATTTAACGCGATCAGATACGCACTCACTGCATATATCCGTAAATATATACACACACGCACACACACACACTCACAAACGTGATGTAATGTTTGCAATCCGGAAAACAATCTCCAACAAAGGTGAGCGTGTGTGTGTGTGTGCGCGCAATCAAAAGCCACTCGTTTTGCAATGGTTTAAAAATTTATGTACGCATATACAGCAGTAACATCGCAACATCATACATACAAAAGGAAAAATCGAACCACTTTCACCTGTCCATATGTGCACAAAAGGAGCGTAAATAACAAAATAAATGCAAATAAAAGAAAACGATTCAAGATAAAACACAAAATAAGTTTAAACAATACTCAGTGTCACTGCACCCGTACCACATGGCCAAGCACTCCGAACGGACAAATTTTGTGTCAATACAAAACGAAACAATTGACAATGAGTCTAGGAAAATAAAGAAAGTGTAAAAAAAAACAACCACCAGATACCATTAAAAAGGCAAGGAATAAAACATGAAGCGAACACACACTCACACTCATGCAATTTATCTACACGGAGCTACGGGAAGGAACAAACGAACAGAAAACAAAATGTTTATGAAATACATTTCTGAACTATTGAAAATTTAAATTAAATAAAATATATATTTTAAACTCATCACATCAACGTGTTTTGAATTTGTAACTAATTTGTTTCTCTGTCCATCACTCTGTTTCTCTATTTCCTTCTCTGTCTCTTTCACATTATCTCTCGTTGTTTCATTCTTTCTTTAACTCACTTATCTCTATCTCATTCATGTTGATTGGCTTTTCTGCTTAGTGGGTATTTTATGTAGCTTATAGATAATCGAGATGAATCCACAAATCCTTTATCGCCAAATATTTGAATTCCTTATGGATATTTAAACCGTATACTAAATCGCTTCTGCGTTACGTGACGCGTTTTCATTGCCTTATGTGACACTGATTCGTAACATAATGAGAAAGAGACAAAACACTCACAGAAGTACTCAAAATCCTTCAAAATCGTTGAAATGACGTTGAACGTGTTCAGAACACACGAATTCTATATTTTCTTAATGCAAACCTGAAGCTCTACTACCTGTAAATTGTCTAATCAACACCTGCTTATCACACTTTATGCAGCATTGTCTGATTGGTAGTGAAAGTGAAGGCAATTTGAATTTTTAATTTTGATAGCTAAACGATAAAAACCCCTAAAACATCGCAAACCAATCGATGAACCGTACTACAAAACATCGAATCAATGTTTTGATTTGAAAAGCTAATAAAATATTATAACTTTGCATTTAAATCATAAAACAGCGATAAAATATTTGTTTTTATTTCTGAAATTTAGCCAAACTTGTTAATCAACCTTGTTTGTAGAAATAAAAACACAACAATAAATATTTCCGATGAACGACGGAATCGATGAAGCGTTGAACCGCCCACTATAAACCGCATGACAGTCGAAGAAAAACATAAGCCAAAAGTTGAGGAAAAAAAAAGAAACACACACACTCAGCGACGAAGAAAAAAACGCAGAAGAAGGAGTACGTTCTACTGGCCGTGGTGTTCGTATCCGTGTCTCTCCGTGCCTGCTATATCGGTCGTTTTGGTAGCGAAATTACGTACGGTACCAGTCGCGAATCCGGACCCCGTTCGTTCACCGCCCACCGTCCGGGGATACTGGCGGTGTTGTGTGGGTGTCCGTCCGTCGTACACGGGCATTGCCACGCTTCCCGTACGCGTTTTGTTTGAGGCCACTACTGTGAGGTTGCCCGTGTTAGGGGAACCTTGGAACGGCGACGACAACGACACAAGTAGAAGTAGGCCTGCCTGCCTTGCGCACCGTTCGTTCTGCGTTAGCAGCCACCGTGTTCCGGATTCCTTCGCTAAAGTGCCTCCGAAACGTCCGTGCCACTTGCGCATCAACCGTGTGAATGTCGGCTGGCATTGGTGTTGGCAGTTTGTTCGGTTGCTGTAGACTGGTGTGCCGTTGTCTACGGGCTACTGTGTGATTCGCGTTCGCAAACGAACAACGTACGTACGGAGTCGATAGAAGAAGAGACCCGTACTCCCGTACAGACGCCAAAATGTTTAACAATTACGGCAACACGATGGCGACGGACCCGTTCCGGAAGGTGGAACAGTACTCACCGAAATCGTCGCCCCGTGCTGGAGGGGCCGGGGGCCGATCGCCCGTCGTCGCCCGTCAGGATTCCTCCGGCACGCTAAAGACTACGATCCAGCTAGGGAAAAACCCGTCGATACTCCACAGTGGACCGTTTTACTTAATGAAGGAACCACCGGGTAAGGTGGAATAAGGGGAATTCGATCCGCTTTCTAGGACATTTCATTGCAATTTTTTGTTTTTTTTTGTCTATTGCAGGGGAAGGCGAACTGACCGGAGCCACGAATCTGATGGCACACTATGGTTTAGAGCATTCGTATAGTAAATTTAGTGGTAAAAAGGTTAAGGAACAGCTATCATCATTTCTCCCGAATTTACCTGGTGTCATCGATGGACCGGGACACCTCGTAAGTAACGCTGGCAGTGGGGGGGAAAACACACCTAACGAGCACTTCAACAGGTGCCACCGAGCGTTCCGAGTGCATTTTAATGATATGAATCGTTCTGGTTGTGATCCGTTACCGTAAAGAACGAATTTGAGGGCAATTTAATGTTCCTTTGTTTTGGGTCGCGATAGGCAACCAACACAGAGATTGCTTTATGCAAAAAACTGCACGATTTCAACACTATCTACAAGCGCTCTCGTGTCTACTGATATAAAACCACAGAACTGTGATGGTAGAACCCGATGCTGAAGAGGAAGAATGAGAATTTCATAAATTATTCAAGTGAAAATGTGTGCTATATCGTCAAAAACCGAGCGTCTTGAGCTACAGTGAGCATTTCTCTATAAGTTTGGGTCTTAATAGAGCTATGCCAAAGTAAAACTAAAGACCAGTACACATCTTTTCTTCTAATGCTGCCGTTAAACAGGGCATATATATAATATTAAAATCGTATTTGAGGACATAAAATGATAGTATGTGTGGCTTTTACCATATTACGCAGGTAGTGAAAAAATGGAGCATATTTTCAACAGAAAAGGGGGATCTCAGTGAAATGTGCATCATACTATAGTGCGATCGGAGTAAGAATACTTGTAGACAAATTCTATCTCATCGATCAATCACTTAACTAATCATTCGATGAAAAACAGAACATCGGAATCGCTCGATTTTCGTCGAGGAATGAGGCAAGGCAGCGAAGTTCGCTGTTTACTGATCAGCATTGCTTATCGGAGTGAGTCATGTAAACCCGTGGGCTTCGTCATCCGGCAAATGATTTTTATTCGATCTGTCCGTTTCATTTGCTTGTCGGATGATATCTTCTTCGTTGAACGTATATTGAGGTGAAATGTGACACACTTAGAATTGGATAGAGGGTCGATATGATGAAGATAAAGTAACTGTTAGTTGTAAGCTCTGGACTTGATGAAGAATGAATGGGAAGCAGAATATCAGTTTACGACGGCATCGATATCGTGTTGGTAAAGAAATTTTGCATCCATGGTACGATCACAACCTCAGATAACAATCTAAGCAATGGAATCCGGAGACACAAACTCTCAGTTGTCATGACGGTGCCTGAGGGCGGACCGTTTCGGCATGCGGTGTAAAGAAGCTCTTTGGCGGAATGAAGAGGACTCGAATGCAGCCCTGGACTGAGTTTCCTATAAACTGACTGGCGACCTGGCCATTTTAACATTAAATGCTCAGTACCAGTTTCGTTTTGTCGTCGATTTATTTCTACTACTCATTGTCTATTACGCTCTAAACACGCTCACTTTAAATGCTTATATTGAGTTCAAGAAAGAGCCACAAACACATTAGTATTGGAGTTAATTGAGTCATACTTTAAGGGAATGAAAAATGGTTTCAAACCCGTTGTCATTAATTTTATATACTATAATTCTCGTTCTTTCCTTGTAGGATAATAGTTCTCTACGAAGTGTGATCGAAAAACCACCGATCGTGGGCAAAGAACTGCTTCCACTCACCAGCGTACAGCTGGCTGGATTCCGTCTACATCCCGGACCGGTAAGTGGCACTATAGTTTGTGCAGTTGCTGTCGTCATCCTGTTACTTAATACCTTCACCTTCTTCTTCCACAGCTTCCGGAGCAGTACAAACACTTAAAAACGGCACCAACTAGAAAGCATAAGAATAAGCATAAGAAACACAAACACAAGGACGGTGTGGCACCACCGGAACAGTCCGCCCTGGAAGCGGCCGGGCTCGATACGCACGAGAAGAAGCACAAAAAGCAAAAAAGACACGAAGACGACAAGGAGCGCAAAAAGCGGAAAAAGGAGAAAAAGCGCAAAAAACAGCGCCACAGTCCGGAGCATGCGGGGGCAGGTGGTGGTGGGGGTGGGGGTGGCGGTGGAACCGCATCGATACCACCGCAAACCCAGGTCTATTAGCCTGTCGGCCGTCCGGTGGCGTAAAGGTACACACTTATATCCATAAAACACACACACAGCGAGAGAAAACGCGCGCATCTATACATACAATACAAAGATACCAATTCCTTGTGGAGAGGAGACGATCTGGGGATGAGAAGAAGGAAACTTATCAGAACGGCGTACCAAGCTCTCCCGACGCACATCCCGAGGTGTGTGTGTGTGTAAAAGGGTAGATAGATATTAAATCGGAAGTGTCCGATAACCGGCACGACTACAGCAGTCGATCGTCTCAAAAACAAACACTGTATAAAAATCGTCAGACAGCTAGAACCAGGAACCCCGGAATAACACTTCCGGATGGGTAGGTTTTGCACAGTCCCTTTTGCCTTCCTTCTCCCCGTACGGGGTACAGTCGGGTGGAATAAACTCACCGTACGTACGGCTCCCTACTAATCGACTACTACCACGTAGCGTACGATAAAATTAGTGCCAGAAAGCGAAATTCCGTTTGATATCTATTGTTTCGTAAGCCGGCTTCGAGATGTCGATCCACTACTGGCGCCCATCTTCCACTATCGGGGGCACACCTTGGGTGGAAAAAGCTCAACAAGAAGCAATGATTGGAATTCCTCTTTTCTATTTAAGTTTTCTTAAAGAAGTATCGCGTAACAACATGCCGCACCATTCGGAAAAGTTGTGTTTTTGTTTTGTTAAATATGTAAACAATAATTGTGCCCTCTTCGCTTCGCTACACAGGTGCGCCCCGTTACGCAAGGTGGGTTTGTTTCTCCTTACCCTTTTTCGATACGTAACCAGCGCCTTTGTTTTCTCCCTACCTGTACATTAATTGTATTTTATAAGTCAGCAAAAACAAAACAAAAAATCCAATATCCGATAAGGAAAGGAGGAGCTGTCTGTGTGTGTGCGTGGGGAGTGTGTAATATTAAGGAGTTTCTTATTGTTTTGTTTTTGTTTTTTTTGTTTGTGTCTAAGCGGGACACAGAACAGTTGTGGAAAATGGGATCTGAAAAAACACACACACACACACGCACACCGAGTAGTGAGAAAGAGACATTAGCGAAAAAGAATGGTGTGTGAAAAGGTGGTAAATATGGTTTAGAAGTGGTAATTTACCATTGCGGTTTGCAATATCAGGTGCCTGGACGACGGGTTGAATTGTGTATAAAGAGGGTGGAAAGGATACAGTGTGTCTGTTTTTTTCCCGTAAGTAAAACAGAAGAACTAAAATTTAGATGGGAAGTTTGTAGAAATAGACGGAAAGGATACTAATCAAACAAACAAATAAACAGGCAGCAGTATGGTTTTGTTTGAAAACGAAAGGATAATGAACGGGGTAAACCAAACAAAAATACCACGACAGAGAGAAAGAGACAGACAAAAACAAACCCCAATGTTACAACACACACACTACAAAACAAAATGTAACAACAAGTAGGGGAAAAAATTGTTTTCTAAATAACAGGCGGTCTTTTTTGTGGGCGAATTTTTCTCAGTTTTGCGGTTTTCGCAATGCTTTTAACGTATTTTGTGCCCGTGGAGTGTTTCTGCGTCCTTTTAAAGACACTCAAAATACAATCTTTTATGTATTGAGGACGATAAAAAAAGATTAACCACAGATCAGTGCACTCGGTGAGGCGGAATGTCACTTCATTGCTCAGTTTATTCAGTATCTGATACAAAAATTATTCCCTTTCTGACCTGCATGATGCCAAGTTTGCATCGTTTTTTTCCTCAGTTTGCACAATTTGTCCGCAAAGTGATTGCAGGAGGTCATCTAAATTACAGATTTGCCCTACTATTGTCCAAGAATCGCTCAAGAACGATGGAATGGTTGATAGAAATATTTATCTTCACCCGGTTCAATACATCCAGCAATCTGTTGATACACAATCTCTGTCTGGCAATCACTTTGAAGTCTCTTATGTCGCTTATGCACTACAGAGATGGAAGTAACTTTGCTGTTTGACGTTAAGTAGGTCCCTGCAGCTTTACAGAAGAAGCTTTATCCGTTTCTTCTGGATGATTGGTTGGGTGTGACTTAACTTTATACGTGGACTTGATGTCGAGGATCATCTACATTCTTCAAATAGTTTGTGTTGGAACCAAAAAACGACAAAAACTAACCATGATATCGATTATATGAGGTCCTTAAGGGTAATATTTGACCGACAACGATTACAAAAAGCTTCCATAGTTCCACTAAACTCGCATTGGAACTAAATTCTCAACCCAAGCTAAGCTATGCCAATCAAATAGGTTTAGCGCGTTCTTTCGTTTTTGGTAGAGCGTTTAAGACCGATCGGTTTGAGTGACGAGATA
>KZ062467.1:80460-147450 GCA_002091835.1 Anopheles maculatus | reverse complement strand
CCCTGGTCACGTTGGTGAGCCACGTGACACCTCTGGCCGGATGGCTGGTTCTTCCATAACGGATATATAAACACGACAAATAAATAAATAATTATTTATTTAAAGAATGAAGGCACGACGCCATTTGTTGATAAACTATAATTCAATAGAGTAAACAGGCATTTCTTTCTTGTTATTTGCCCTATCCCGGGCACGCACCGTTAATTAAATATTTTTTATTGCAAAACAACAATTTAACTTTCTCTAGAATAGAAAAAAATAAGAAAAGGAGTAGTAAAACTCTCGTTGACTTAAATCGTACTAAGAAATTAATAAACTCATCTGAATTTGGGACACAACATGAGACGCCATCAATCAGAAAGTGAGGGATCTGTCTATGACAAAAGGAAAATAATGAAAAATGGTAATTTATGGAAGCAATTCATTAGAATATCTGCGAATAATTTTTGGTTTATGTGTAATGCAATAAATTTAACGAAAAATAATCCTTAGTCTAGCTTATAGTACTTAGGTGATTCAAAATCTTTCAGGATTGTCAAGTTTATTTACGATTATTAAAAAAATTCTATATAACTGCCGAATAAAGCGAGATTTTGGCAATGATTTTGCAAAGCAGGAGCTAGAGTTTTAAAATGTTTTGTCGGTATATCTCAAACTGATGTTAGAGGTAAATAAATGTAACATTTCGAGGAAATGGAATTTTGAAAAGAATAATCTAGTGTAGAAATGTATGCTCGAGCCCTACAGAGTCCTAATGTTAAGAATGTTAGGGAATAATAGATGCAAAATATATCTTAAAAAACTAAAAATAGATCTTATAAATGGATATTTGACTAAAAACCTCAACTGAAACGACTAATTGGAATCAATAATCGAGACTAATCAAGAATAACGTCCGCTTTTAACTATTAACAACTAAGTTTATCAGATTGATCTTTTATAATGGCAAAAATTTATCGAAAGTAGTCATTGTAATAAAAAAATTAACCTAACTTATAGCTTCACAACTGTATCCTTGTCACATTGAGAACTCGCAATTTAGATTAGAATATACAATTAGAAGAATACTTGTGGCACTCCCTGTAAATAATACGCCTAAAATTATGCAATGCATTATACTCGTTCATTTTTAACCACTTCAAGCCCTATATTTACTAACATGACGTCATCACCTTTTCCCTCGGAGAGTAATGCTTCCTTATGCAACAGCCCTTCGCATCGAGTAAGTACACTCAAACGATCCATAAAGCAATTGCGAATGCCCTTTTTCAACCACCTGTTCCAAACCAACCGAACAGATTGAATCGTCATCACACATATCACACCCTGCTGCTGCAACAGGGTCGCTACGTTCGAACGATTGCTTGCTTGCCTGCCTTTACCTGTACGAGTTTTCTCCGTTGGGAAAATCAAACACAAGGCAACCATCTGTTACCATGGTAACCACCAGCCACCAGGATAGAGCACCGTGTGCTTTCTTGATACGGGTTGACGTTTGGAGTACGTTTCTTACCGGTAGCATCGGATTGACTGAACATACGGCCTCGTGCCGTACTGTGCACGTAAATGGTGGGAAGATTTGGGTAAAATTGATTTTTTAAAATATTGATCATCTATTCCCGCGATATTGGAATGGCACACACCATTTTCATAGGCGAAAGGCGCGGAGAAAAATCTTTCTTTTCTCACTCAGTCAGTCAACCAGCAAATACGGGGAATGGAAAATGCACCCTTTTTTCTGTCCTTGCCGACGCCTTCTTCGCCTTTCTCAAGTAGTGTGCCGCCTTCTACGAGACACATATCAAGAATTTTCAAACCTCCTGATTTTCCCGATGCCATTTTCCAACACCGTTCCGTTGCTTCCGTGCCGGTTCCGTCTTGCTGGAATTTACTCACTTTTCCTGATCAAATTTTCCGTGTATCTAAATTTGATTTGTGTCGGTGTAGGGTTCCGAGTTCGAAGCTACCATCGTGGCGCAAATGCACAAATATGCTCACCACCATGCTGGATGCTAGGATGCCGAACGTACATGAAAGATAAAGCACAAAACTACTACTGTAGCACTCAGGCGAAAGCCATCGGTTTTTGCTGCGTCTGACCTCAAAACCGAACTCGGTTTAGTTAATGCTATCGCAGCCTTATGATTTGGGAGGACCGGCGAGCTTACACAATAAATTTGATCACTGTGTCTACACACATACACCCGGCCACGGGTGTCGGATGTCTTAAAGTTTCTGGCCCAGGCCAGAAGAATCGCAAAAATACACACCATCAATTGTAACCGGGGAGGGAAAATGCTGTGAAGCGAGAGCCAAAAACACGCACAATGGAGACGAAAGATCGCTTTTGCTGGGTACGAAAGAAATGGTTCCGGCATGGCACCATTCCCGAAGGATTCCACTCTCATCCACTCGTCGGGGGCGGTTTCATTTGCGTTACGTGACTTTCGTTATCTTTTGTTTCAGCAACTCCACAACACGTATGGCATCATCGGTTCCTAGTAAGCGAAACTCCGCACCCCTGAAGAAGTCGTCCACTGGCGGAGGAAAACTTGAAAACAATACTCACCACCACCGAGCGAACGTAAGCGATGCTTAATAATTTACAGTTATCTCAATGAAAACTACACACTCGTCCACACCGAGCCGGGGGGATAGTTCTTTTCAATGGGCAACGCGGTAATCTTTCCGTTTCTGCTAGTTGCGTTCTATTTTCGCAACACTCATCCCACCACGCGTGCTTTTGCATACATGCTGACGGAACAACGGGACAGAACTCATCAGACGAGGCCGAGTACAGAAGTAAAAGAAACGGAAGCCGGCCGGAGCAACCGGAGAAACTCGAGGCACCCAAACGGTGTATGATGTATCTGCGGAGACGATGATAAGTGAACGTTCGTCCGACGCCAGTTAAAAGCGTCTTCCACAGCGTGTGTGTGTGTCCCGAGAAACAGTTGTCCCAGTGATGTGAAAGGATTGTGCCTTCCAGGAAACATCCAGCGCCATGTTGGTTTCAGTAGTTCGAACAGAGAACTAGAAACCGTGCCGTACACGCGCCAAAGTTTCTTTCCTCAAGCACTATACGGCGAGAACAATAGTGCTCGCCATTTCTTTGGGGGGGGGAAACCGGGGTTTTTCGGAACGTACCAAAGCACACACTAATTGCTCTCCTCTTTCGCGTGTATACGACCACCCTTGACACTTCCCGGACACATACTGCTACCTGCACGTGTTCGACAGTTGTCATCAGGCTGCAGAAAAGTTGATGTGGAGCTTCCCATACGCTGTGAAAGTTTTTGTGATACATTTGAGTTGAGTGTACTGCTTTAGTGCAGCCGGGAAACCCAGGTGACATGCGACATTCGTTAAGACTTGCAGAATTGCATAGCTTTAGGCGCTTTTGAGAATTTTGTCTGACAATTTTTGTCTTCTTGGGATGTTTTATAGAGCACGTCTAGTGAACATGTTCAAGTCACCTATACTTTTCCAGCGAACTCGGATTAGGGATGCACTTCGCTACCTGATCATGTCAAAGATCTTGCAGTACATCTCTGCCCCTCAAGTCGAATGGTATGCGCATCACATGCCCCAGCCATCGTATCCTTCCGGTAGCCAAAGTCGTGAGAATATCAGAAACAACTCTAGTCTAATCTAGCGCGTGGTTCATTATCCTCACCGTCAAAGATAGTCTTTAGTATTCGTGGCACGAAAATGGTAAGTGGATTGGCTTCCTCCGTTGGCATAACCCATGACTCGTGAGCGTAGAGGGCTATTGGGTCAATATGCCTAAAGCTACTGCATGGTATTCCCAGAATATCTCAAGAATATACCGTAGAGTTAACAGTTGATCGGTGGTCTATTTGCCTTCAACAAGTCTGTACCAAGAGATTCAAGTCTGCAGAAGTTTATTCTTATATGCAGCATTCAGGACTGTGATAGTCCGGAAGATGGCACAGTCCAGCCTATCACCCTTTATGTGCACTGAGTGAATGATGTTAAGTTTGCTTCCATCCATTAGTTCTTCCTAGTCCCAAATCCTAACAATCAGCCTATGAAGACTATGCCTCTCAGGGCACCTTTGGGCTGGCTATTGTAGTGCTGTTCTCCTATACTTTCTACACCTGTTACGGTACCTCCAATATCTGTTTCTCATATGCCTTTCAAAGTAGCACCTGTCGACCACCTCTCGCTCTTCCGAAATGAGTAAATCCACTTCGTTTCGCATTCAACATTTTGTAGAAAATTGCTAGTTTCCCACAATTGAGATAGCTGCTACGTTAGATACTTGTCCGACTCTTGTAAGCATTGTGCAGAATGTCCCGGAAAACAAACGGCAAAAGGTCATTGAGAGAATTCGCCTCGATTGTCCCTAAACCTTGAGGGTTCGATTGTGCCTTGAGGTGGGTTGATAACGCTGCCTATTGGCTATGTTTCTAGAGAAACTTTACCATTGTCGAAGCTGTACTATTAAAGAAGTTCCTATTTCAGCTAAAACTTGTGTCAACCATAACCTAAAAAATGGTCTTAGTCAACGTTTGCTCCTCTTTATCGACCATCACAAGATCACTCCCTGTCGCATCTCACTTTTTTTCCAGAAAAGCCTTACTAACCTCATGCTTGTCACCACCACTCAGAAAGATCTTCAAATCACTGCTGAAGAGGCACTCCGTAATAGTGCCTTAAAATATAAAATCGGATTTTCTCACGAAAGCTTATCCCCGGAACTTTTTAATGCCTCAAACAATCTCCAATTTTCGTCACCTGGGAATAGCCCCAAGCGGCTTCTTTACCTTGACCATCTTCCTTCGAACTACTTATCAACTTGTCGTTTTTTATCAAGCTTTTGTTTCCCTCCAAGAAATAGGAAACATTCACTAGAACACATTAACGTTCCCATTCGCCCTAATTTGAGGACTGTTTGCATACACTCCCAACTCACCTTTAATGCCATCACAAAAATACCAGACAAACAGCCCCCCGCAAATGGTAAAAAAGATTCATTAAAACACCGCACTTCAATTCCTCTGCTTGCTTTCAGCTGCGGTTGTTATAGTTAAGGGCAGGCGAAGCTAAATACACCGAACAGAGAAGGAAAAAAAAACAAGAGAACAAGAGTGTTTGTGTGAACAACAAAAAGACTAAAACACACACAAAAAACACACTGGAAGTCAACAATGATCTCCTGCCTACCGAGGGATTGTTGTAGGGCTGTCTTTGCTGTCTGTCTGCAAGTGAGAAAGGACACCACAAACACTTTGCAGGCACACGCACGCACAGACACAGAGCATAAAACAAACACAGCAGTTGTAGGAATTATTATAACTTCGTGCACGATTAACGTCCATCATCGTTATCACGTGGCCTTCCACTTGTGGAATAGCACAAAAAAATCCGGAAAGCTCAGTATTTCGTTACACAACCTCATACCGTGCCGTTTTGTATATGCTGTGTGACGCATACTTGTGACACTTACACGCTTTTTCACCATAATTTCTAGACCGTACCGGACAACAATACCGAATAAAAAAACAACCCCTGAAACTTCCCTTGTACAACATGGAAGATGATAAAAGCTACTACAACTCAACAGCGACAAAAAAAAGACACCTGTCAGTAAGTTACTCACGCGTACCCCCACGGCCTGATGGAAAGCTCGTCCCATTTTGCTCCCGTTTTTTTTCCTCTGGGGACAAGTAGGATCGTCTTGATGGCGCCACATCACCAACAATTGAAGCCTTGAGCATGTGCGTGCGTGTACGCTGAAACTGACGTCGCACAAAAAGTTGGGCACGCTGAAAGTTGTTCACACGCTTGATCGTTGGCAGCAAACTTCCAGCGCCTCTGAAGTTATCGGTGAACAACTTTTCAATCACTGCATCGAGGGATGGATGCAAGACGTCACAAAGCAAAGCTGCATAAGAAGAAAAGCATTTTAATTGCCCACCATCAAAGGCTTCAGCCATTGCGAACAGTAGACGACAGCTTCCGCAGGCGAAAGTGTCAAATAGGAAAACAGTGACCAGCGCAATCTCACTCTCGGTGTAATTAAAATGATAGAAATTCAATCTCAACCACTTGTGTATTTTTCCCCAAACCAGTAGTTCCACTTGCTTTCCGAACTGGTTTTAATTGCAAACCCACCCGGAACTGCCCGAGACTTCACACACAAGCGTCACAGAAAAGCTTTCTGGGCTCTCTGGTAGATGGAACAAAAATACGCTCTGATGTGTTTCGAACGTATTATTATTCTAATCTCGTGTCTTGTACGACACTTTGGGGATAGCGACCACAAAAAACAAAACGAACTTCCCATTTCTGACACATGGCCAAGATCGATTTGACAAGTGGTGCATGATGGTATGAAGCATCGGCTAGATAGTGATTATGTAAGTTTGCGGAACACGAACACGATTTGATCCACCGCTTGGGCGGATGTGAAATCCGTTTTTAATCATCGCAAACAGATGACGATTGCAAAACTTTCACCTCATGAACTGGGGATGAACCCGGTTCATCACGTCAACCCGAACCGTTCGGGTTCGGTTTGTGTGTGTTCACTCGTTGTTTTTGTTCATCCGCAGCCAAACCATCCGCTCGGGTTATTCGGGAGAGATGGTGGCCCTTTCACTGCTGCGACCGTATTCAATCTCGTGCGGAGTGTCGTCTCGGTGCAAGCTGGTGCAAAACACGGCAAAAGGCGCGGGTGTCAATAGCCACGAGCAATAGTGGCACGCGATCGTGGAAGAGTCTCATTTTCTAATCAAAAGTGTCACTGGTGAGATAACGAAGGGAAGGAATAGGAAGAAGGTCAAAGGTTAGGTGGTGGAAAGTGGTGTCTTGGGTGTGCGGGTGCGTGTGCGTGTGCCTGCGTGTGTCTACATTGATTGATCGAATAAAATTTAACCGATTCCGAATGTGAAAAGGCATCCACGGTGATCGTCGGACATCGTCGGGTCGGTTCTAAAGTGAAGCCAAGCTCGCACAAGAAGATTGAAGATTGATGGTGAGCAAAATTACCCACTTCCAAGCGCATTTGCGGACTGTGGCCGGGCTCGAAACGATAATTCAATTTATTTCGACAAGTGTATCTGGCCTGTCCGTTCCATCGTGTTAGCTAGTTGAGGAACAAGCGACCAAGCGCGAGTGAGTGGCGTGTGAGATGCTCGGTCACTAATTAAGCGAGTTCTGGGTGCATCTTAAAGTTTGTCTTGAAGTGTCGGTGTGTGGGCGCTGGTAGACAGCACCAGCAGAGTGCTTGAGGTGAATGCTTGGTGGGCCCAGGTTATTGAACCACGGTCGTCACGGTCGTGCCAAAATTTGAAGTGAAACAAATCCATCGATCGGGTGACACAATCGACCACGGAAGTAGTAGTGTGTGCCTGTGTACCACGGCTTTGCAAGTGCAGTGCCGGACGACGATTCGATAATCGAATATAATCCAATTAACGTGTCCACGTGTTTCTCGTGGATTCTCCAAAGGTTGTTTTTTTTTGCAAGTGTTTGCTATAATTACACTAGAGTGTTTGAGCAGTTCCTCGTCTGTTGCTTCTACTGGCAAACAAGTTGATCCTGTAACGCCTGTGGGCTCGTTTGTCTCTTGTGCAAGCGTGCAGTGAGTGCAGAGCCGTTGTGATACCGCCAGAAGTTACATCCCAGTGAAGTGAGTCAGTGAAGCAGTTGTGGTGAAACAATAAGCAACGTCTGGCAGGATTATAGCACCGTGTGCCTGCAGTGCTGCAACCCCCGAACGACAATGATTACTCCCCGGATTACCATGACTCGGATGCACTTTGGATTCAATTTCCTGCTTCTTATTGCTGGTGAGTGAAGCTTCGCGAACTACGCGCAAAACCGAGATCGGACCGTCGTGGGTCACACAATTGGCTCGAAGTTTTCAAACCGCACATACACACTTCAAAGTCATCGTCCCAACTAGCTAATTGGATTGGGGGCCCGGAAATGTTCCATTCCGGTGTTGCATGTGTCGCGTGGTGCCCTTTCGAGAAGGTGGTGGAGACTTAAGGGATAGAAGCAAAAAAGGAACAAACAGACGGATAAGCAGATGTTGCGTTCGTTTCTGTGTGTTTGCGTTCTTAAAACTTCGTTAAAACACACGAATCGTTCAAGGTCATTGTGGTGTGTTGGTGCTATAAAAAAAAAACCTTCCCTAAAGGCACTGTTCTTTCGACGCACTAATCGCATTGTCGCGTCTGAATCGAAGCTGTGACAGCAAGATGAATGGAGTTGGGCGAGACACGACCCATATGGAGTTTGTAGCGATTTTTGTTTCGGAAAATGTTCCTCCCGCCACCCTTAAGAGAGCCCCAACTGTCACGAAATTGTCACGCTACACGCACGACGCTACAAGCACCGCGAGCGTGTGGTTTGCGGTCATGGCCATTCCAGTGTGATTCTTTGTTCGGAGCAGTGAGTGTGAAACAGACACCAGCGCGATTTGGTTATTGCAATGGGCCACCCCACATGCAAATGGAATTTTATGTTCTATTCTTGGTGCAGCGTGTGTGTGTGTATGCGTGTCGTGGTGCACTGTTCTAGATGATACCGCAGTCATACGGTGCAGATCAGTACAAAGGCAGACGCACCCTACGCCTTTTTTATTCTCGCAGTTGCAGCTGACACTGGAACGGAAACACTTCTTTATGATGCATCATCGGTGACACCCTTTCGCACTATTGGGTGGCAATAATTTCTTCTGCCTTGTGGGGTGCAATTTTCATCATATTGGATTTTTTATTAACTTGGAAGAAGTTGCAGCTGTTTGTTCTTAACACGCAAGAAACAAGGGTTAATGAATGACATATTTGGGTTTTTTTTTTTTTGTAGGAAAACTGTGTTCCAAAAATCCAGTTCCAATTGAATTCCATCCAGAAAATTGAAGTCAACAACTATTTGCCTTGAAAGTCTTTCGAAGCCTCTGTCATTTTTTAATCGATTTCGTTAACTTGTATCAAATTTTATTGAAGGTAAGACCCTCTTGATGGAATTTATAGCTTAAGATTTAAAACACAAATAGCTCCTCAATATTTAAATACTAACGAAGACACTCGCAGGTCTCACGAACCAGCTGCTATTTAAAATGCAGCACGACATTAAATGTACCATTAACAGGGACAAATCGGAGGAACAGAAAAAAAGACTGGCGTTCTTTTACATAAAATAATATATTTAGTTGATCACAGAAAGTAAAGCCAGTGAGTCGATCTGATTGTCAATAAGCTCCGCTGCAAAAGATCCCTACAAGATCTTTGGCTACCACAGCAATGTCAAACCGAGGAGCTCACGGTGACTGTTGTATTCCTCTGGAGGCCTCAATTTATAACAAGTCTCGTGATTTTTTGCTGGATCGTCTCTACACGCGCCAGAAATCAAAAAAACGATCTTACTAGAGAGAAGTAGATCATTTTAGCAGACGTCAAATCTTCAAGATCCCGCGCCAGATGCTTCAACAGTTCTATCTAATGTAACAGGCTATCTGATATAATCTGATAACAGGCTATATGATATAGTTGTTCCTAGGGATGATGTGCTACAACTGGACATGGGCGCTCAACTAATCATCAAGGAGTGCTCTAAGGTTCCTGGCACAGCGTGTTTAACGCCAATTTTAAAAACGGTCCTTAGTTGGGTAGAAACCAGTTTACGTTTTGATAAATTTAAGTTGCTTATATCGCGTCTTAAGTTAACTTGTGCTTATCATGAACATTATAAAATATTGACGTCTAGTCAAGGAAGTCAAGAAAGAGGAAGAGATTGTGGTTTATGACCACTGCAGGTAGTAACACCAAAGTAAGAGATTCTTAAAATGAATGAAATTTATAAAGAAAAGTGATATGCGATACTTGTTTACTTTCACAAAAGACAAAAACGCCACAAAAACTTTTGCACCAACTTTTCCTTATAATAATGAGGAGATAGTAAGCACTCTGAAAACAAGGCCTGATTTATTCGCATCCTTTGAGGAAATTTAATCGTACCAATTTTCTTCGCTCTGGTTTACCTGTCACCCGGAAAAGTTTTCGATTTTTTTATCTCTAGAATTAGAATTTCTAGAGGAGCTGCTCGGTGGCGTATACGATAGCGGCGCCGATCTACACACGGCAGGAGGCTTGAATCCCACCTCCTCGTACCCAGGACTGACAATCCAGCTACGGGTAAAACTAAGTTACAAAGAGCTAACAATAGCAGGCCAAGACCTCACGATGTTGTAGTGCCAAGGAAGTAGCAGTAGAAGTAGAATTAGATTTTTGAAGCATTAAAAGCATTGATGTTGATAATTATTTACAGCCTTACAAAATATTTTACAAGGCCTCAGAAGCCAACATCGGAAATAAACTGCTGATAAACAATTATGTTTGTTGGTCAAGGGTAAGAAGCTGTTTGCAATAGCGCTAATAAGATAGTGCACAATGCGTCAATCAGCTGCAAGAATGAAGGTTTCCAAGTAAAACTTCTTTATAGTAAAATTCCTTATCTTGGAACCGTCAGTATTACGTCAGTAGCATTTCTTCTATCATTCTACGACGACCAAGTGTGCTTGAGAGTATCTTCCAGAACAGTATCAATTTCATAGGAAAATGTACTATACGAAGCACTCGGTATGCTCAAAGCTGCACATTCGATTCACTTAATCTAAGCATTTGATTAGAGAGCTTCGCGGAATTGACTTACATTTGTTTGATGCATGCATGAAAGCGGTTCTAATCACATATTCTATGAAACCGCATCATCTTGGTATCTTGGTAAATGATTGATAACCCTTTTAAGGTACATTTTAAATTATCTGGTAAAAATATATTGTTATAAAAATCTTGTTTTCTAAAAAAAATGCAATAAGGAAACTAAACGAAGCGCTTCATCGTTAAAAATATCTAAACGCACGCACGTTTAAATATATCCCATCTCCCACGAACGGTTGCCGGATTTACGATAAGCAATCTACGGAAGCGGAAATTGATTAACAACCGCAAATAATTCACCTATCATTCAATCCCGTGCACGGTGAACGCTGGGCCCCGTTCCACGTGAAAAAGTGGTCCTATTTTTCCTTTGCCAACCCATCACTCATGATTGATAACGGCCTATTTCCGTACGGCTCGGTAGGATAAGGGGTTCTCCACTCACACACACGCAAACACCGTGAAGATTGTGATGAAACGACAACCGTAAAAAGACATCCTTCATGTGTCCTTACCCAAACTTTAGACTCTCGGCTGCTTGAGTAGAATAAAAGAAGAAGGAAGACCCGACCCGACATACGTATCCTTAAAGCTTTGCTTACACCTTGTTTTCCTCACAGTCGGCTCATTCGTCTCCGACATTTGATATTTATTTTTCATTTTAAGAGGACCCCTTCCTTTCCTTACGCCTTACGATGTTCGATACTAAGCGATCCTAAACGACCGCACTTTGTCGCTTTTTCGTTTTTTTTGGGTGTGTGGCCACATTTAAATTCTGGTCTGCTTTATCTCTGTGCGCTGTGCTGTGGCCCACATTTATCCCATGATTTACAGCCATTAGAATCAACCTCAACGCTCATTGCTGATTCATGTCCGGACAACGGACTTTGCACAAATGCATGATTCGGGAATGAATTTTTAATACGCCGAAGCCCTTGTTCTACAAGCCCTTGGCGCGGTTCGACATAAATTTTCCTCGTACGGGTTTGCTTTTTCGAGGCCACGCCTGGGACGGATGAATTGTGGATGTGTGTGAGGACCACCGGTGCATACAGAGGAAGCAAGAAGGGGGAAAAAAACAAGGATCCTTTTTTCACTCTCTCACTCATCCTTGCACAAATCCGCACGATCGAGCTTCCGTTATTTCTTAAATCCGGAAATTAATGTGTGCACGATCGTTGCAGCTAAACGGTTCTGCACTCGGCACTGTTTAATATGTACCAGGGTGGCAGAAAAGCTGACCGGCAGCTTACTCCCCAGTGCAACAATCCGGGTGTGTGTGTGTGTGTGTGTGCTGGATCTAGTATATGTATCCATTAGAGAAACATTTATCTTGCTGCTATCAATCCCAATTACCCTTTCAGCCAGAAACTCTAACTGCACTTCGAACTGTGCTTTGAAGCTTCGTGTCCTGCATGCTCCACATCTCTACTGCTGTGACCTACCTCAACGCTGGCCACACGCAAACAAGGGACTTCGAAACGAGAGCGCTCGCTCTTGGAGAACCAAAAAATAAAACAAGCTGGACTAAAACTAAACGATTATTTATTCATCACCAGTCCGGTTCAGGATTTTGGTCAAAAACTTCCGGCTTACGATACTAAGCGGAGGAGGTAAAATGACCATCCCGTTCCACCCGCCATCCTACACCACTCCTTTTTATCACCCTGTAACTATGCAATGCAAACGGCGATAAAACTTTCCACCCCAGCAGGACTTCTCGTGCATGGTCGTCGTCGTTGGTTAAAAAGCCACACTGTAAACACGACAGCACAATTCCCAAATTTGGTCACATTTATTCTGGTTTAGTTCGGGTTGAGTTGAGCAACAAAAAAGCAGCCGGTCACAAGCGACTGAAGCACAGCGACCACTACTACACAAGCTGCAGCATCCGGATATTCTGACCAGAGACCAGAGAGAGAGTTAGATCAAAAGAATCGGGGTTTTGTTGTGTCAATACATCACTTTCCTTTCCGGGGATTCCGAGTGCGAGAAGACGAAAACTAAAAAGAACGAACGCTGTCTCAACAGGGCAGTTAAATATTTAAAACCCATCCCATCGAAACGGAACCGAATCGGAATTAATCAAAAAAGTTTGTTTTTTCTACCCCACTTCTTTTATTTTGCATCTCTTCTGAGCAAACAGATGGAAAATAAAGAATTGTTTTATGGTAAAAAACAAACCACAGTTTTGTACGTGGGCTTTGGGGGAAAAGAAAACTGACCATAATGGAGCCGGCAGCGGCCAAACTTTACCATTTGCACAAAAACATCAAACCTGCGAACAGCCCGAGAAAACCGAGAATGTGCAAGTACCGGGTACTTCCACGTGGTATTCCATGCAAACTCACCCGCCAATAAATAGTGTCGGGGCACCCCCCGAGAAACCCGAGAATGTGCAAGTCCCGGGTACTTCCACGTGGTATTCCATGCAAACTCCCCCGCCAATAAATAGTGTAGTGAGCTTCCCCTGGAGCTGTCAAAACCAACGCCATCAGCAAAAACCAGCTGATCAAATTGTATTCTCCCTAGCGAGCGCCATATTGGGCAGAACTGGCTTATGCACCATATTTGTGCTGTTTCTGATCGCTCGATGGTTGTGCCTGGTTTAAATAAAAGTTCGAAGCTTATTTTGGCCACTCGAAAAAAATGAAGTTTTTCCGCCGTCGTCCACACGTAGCAGTGGAAAAGACTCCGATAACTCGCAACTAACTACCAACGACACAGCCATACTGGCCATTTAGTAAGCCCACACACACATAAAAAATACCCTTACGTACACAGTTCGAAACCTAAAGAAAATAACCTTAAAAATAAAGCACAGAAAAACCCTCCAAGGTTCACTTCTTTCCCCCGAGGTCAACAGGGGCCAAAAGTTCTGTAATATGTGCTTGTGAAAGATTATGAGAAACTTTGCATTATTCTTTACGTTTTTCTTTCGGTTTTTAGTCGGTTTTCTTTCTTCGAGTCGTACATACGTAGCATTTTTGCTCTACCTGGCAGACCTCTCTTATGCTTTCATTTCACATCCCTAATGGATGCTGCAAAAAAACCGGTGAAAAGTTACCGTTACCGTATTCCCATCTTCAGCACTGTCCAATTACAGCGCAGAGCGGACGGTAGTTTGGAAGAATTTATTAAAATTTTCCAACTATTCTACCGGCCAAAGTTGGCGAAAGCCTACCTCAACACGTCGCCACATCTGGAAGGTTCGAGTTTCAGCGCAAGAAAATGCACACACACACACACATCAACTCAAGCTGTCTTGAAAGCTCCATTTGACAGCCGTTCGAGAAACGCGTACGGTGAGCGGCGCCGTAAAGTATGCAAAGCCATAACAAAACAACTTTCACATTGTTCCCAATGCTGTACCCGGGATACGGTGAAAGATTCGTTTGATGATCCAGTGTGTCTGTGTCCTACATATATGGTTGCGTACACTGCATCTGAAGACCTATCATCTCAAATTGCATATTATCGAGAGAAACTGCGACAGAGAGCGTTGAAAGAGAGAGAGAGAGAGAGACAGCTAAAGACGTTCTTCGAGATACGTCAATCTCAGTGAAATGTTTCAACGCATTCCTTCCACCGCATGGATACTAGGATGCGCGTGAAGAACGTACACATGCTACCTGAAACTGGCAGCGCGATAGAATGCGTCAAAGTTTCCATGTTCGCTCCCCCGGGAGTGATGAAGTTCATTGAATGGAATGATTATTATTGTGACATTGTGCAGTGAATCGAGGAGGCAAAACCGAAGCACAGAATTGCAGTGCTACAAACACGATTACCGTGGTAATTATCCTGGTGAGGAGTGTTGCCTGGTTTACTAATCTGCGATACATTGCGGACTTTCTTGCTCATTCTCTAGCCGTAAACTAGCACCACCAACCCTGAAGCTGTAGCTGTAGTATATGAAACTGTGTCCTAGGATGTGCGACACAACCTTGGACGAACGTTCTTGCTATCATCCTTCAAGCCATCCCCTTCCTACATACATGCACGCGCGGAACATCAAAAGAACTCCGTGTATGTTGCCCGATAGCACACGCAGAAGCAGGCCAACTTTGATTACATCCATCGCTAATCAAAGCAAGCTGTCACTTGTGTGTCGACTGTTTAGCCCAACCGCAGGGCGCACACGTACGTACGCAAAAGGACGAGGCGTCGCGTATGCAAACTATTCTGAACAAATCCGAAAATTGAATCTCATCCCCGCTCTCGTCTCCCCGGCTTTCCATTTCCCCGCTTTTGGTCTGTCACACCGAGCAACACCGAACAGCTTGGTGATAACAAGTCAATCTTCATTCCGTACCGTGCGCTCATTCCTAGACCTCTCAAGGGCTTCATGTTGCAAGTAATCGTCTCCCGTTCGCGGCACGACATTCTCGACAGCTCCCGAGGTTTTCGGTTCTGTTTAGTGCGGAGAACTGTTTCTGGTCGAGTTACGACCGTAAGGAGTGAATAAGCAGTTTCTGTGACATACCGCATTGCTGTTAGGTTCAACCCACCCGAGAGACAAATCCAAAACTCTCTCCCCCAAAAACCACATATCGCTTTCATTTCAACGCTTTTCTTCAAGGTTCTATTCTGGCATCCCACCCATGCGGTTCGTCGATCTACTTTTCATGATCTTGCCCACATTTATCAAAAAACTGACAACGAGCCGGGTGATAAATCGGAGCGAAACTTATGCGGGTCGCTCAAGTGGTCGTACTGCTAACAGCTTCATTTTTCCGCCTCGTCAGCTTAACTGAGCACTCACACACACTTTTAGCGGGACCTATTCACCCAAAACCTTGATTGATTGCAAGCATCATGGGAAGGTGGGAGAGCTTTTAGGTTGGGCAATCGTAACGTCTTCTACCTTTCATCCGACGGAACGAGCGTTCCCGTTCGCGTAACTACTTCATTTCCGGGTTTCTTGCTCGGCGAAAGCTTGGACTACCACCACCACACTGGACAGGAGTAATTTACAACGAGGGTCCGGGATTATTAATTTCACTACAACATGACGCTAACAAATAGTTTGATCTCGACCCAGTTCGATGTGGTTAAGATCACCCAGAAGACATTCTTTGTTTGGGACTAGCAAACGAGTTAAAACGAGAGAGAGGGAGAGGGTTTTGTTCTACCGATTGCATACTGGCAGGCGTTTTCGTTCGTATGCTTAATAAAGCTCGTAAAACTGCATCAGCCCGTTACGCGGACCTTGTTAGTAGGATTCTTATAGCATAAAACAAGGTGTGCTGGTTGGCTTGGCTCTTTTCTCGAACGACGCCATTTGCTTACACTCACATAATGTGCTTCGTAATGGCCTCATTCTTCAGCCTATCCAAAGGGCAACCGTTGCGTTGATGTATGCAATTGCACTGTTTCGTAACAACATCCTTCTCTCCTGCTCTCTTCTCTCCACCCAAAAGCACCCTTCAAACGCCAAACACAATCGTTCCGATCCGTTGCCACCGGTGCCACAAATAAATCCCATGCTTCTTAAGGAATCGAAAAGGCGTTCGTTCGTCGTGTGGTGCCCTCTTTGTGCGCGCCTCCATCACCATGCGCCAGTGTGGTCAGTGTGGTTGAATGTAATTTATAGATCGTCTGTTCCTATCATGTTCCGTGTGTGAGATGGTGCTGGTAAGATACACGTTTACAGAATTTTCGCCCTTACCCTGACCATACCGGGCAGTCCATTATACCACATTATGCCCTATTTTCACCACTCACTGCATAGCCATTCGGAAGCCGTTAAACAATTAATTACGATTCGTTGTTTTGCTAGCCCGTCCATAAATTCAAGCTCCAACAGCCACAGTTCGCAGTGAGTTCAAGTGGTGGGAAGCAGAAAAAGAGTGGCAGAATGAGTGCGCACAGAGATGATGAGCATGATTTTAAATTAAATCAATCCACCATTACACAAGCGCTCTTCGTCGATAACGTTAGATAAGCCCCATGTGCAAAAAAATCGCACTCTTTCGTTAAGTATTAGTTCAACAAGCATAAATGGGCCATTCACTGGAAAATAGAAATAGGGCATAACCGAACCCATACATTGTACGTTTGATCCCATTGATGAGGCAGGTCAGGAACGTGCCCCTTTGTAGAATCGTTTACTATTTATCCCGTGCATTAGTGTGTGCTTCGGCGAATGTACATACACAATCGATACAAATTAAATGTGATTCGATTTTCCATCACATTTGCATTCAATGCGCCACAAAGTTTAGGTAAACAAGTACATATATTAATTCGTGCTTATATTAAAGGCTCCACACGCTTCCACCGATGCTGTTTCGACACCACAATCACCATAATAATAGTATTATTTAATGTGGCACAACTTTTCAATTGCAACCATCGCCAACACCGCTACCGCAATCATATTTACACAGTATCCATTTCGGCCATGATAATGATCACTTGAACCGTTGGCCGAGTCGAACAATCGAACTGCCTGATTGTTGATTATCATCGAGTGATTATTTGTGCTTTGCGTTGATGAGTGTTTTCCATTATGGGCGCAATGGAACGGCGTTTTCGATGCTATGGAAAACCCCTTATAATATTGTGTTATTCAATTTTAATGTTAAAATAACTAGAGGCCACCATTGTTGCTTTGCGTTTTAAATATTCTAGTTACGCGGATTGCATACTTTTGGGCGGAGAGACAAGCACTATTTTGCTATTTTCTTTTTCTCTTTATTGGCTGTTAAAGCTTCATAGGTTTTGGCCTGTCCTTTCTGGCTTGGTGTATCCGTCCAGTAGTCGAAACTTTAACTACTTTGTGGTCTTAACCTACAGAATAAATCCTTTATACCAATCCTACCAATATCCACAATTCTATATCTCGAACTTTCAAGTAAACGCTTCACAACTTCATGCCTTATTTGTCCATGTGGACGACCTGGCAGGTCTTTACGGTCTGGGTCGTCCGGTGTCATTCTCATGACATGATCAGTCATGTGGCGGTTCTTTTCCTGAGCTTCTTCCTCTCGAACAAGAATTCGTGGCAAACAAGAATTCATTGTGTAGTTGTGTGCAGAGTCCTCGTCAAAAAAGTGTCTGTAAGTTCCCTAAGAATGACCAAGCCAGCAGCCAGCACACTTGTGCTGGCATCTATACCGTTATCGGTATAGATGATGTTTATAAGTAGGTCTGCTGGTAATGTCACCATCATTTTCGTCCAACGTCCATCACAAAGTTCTATACCAGCTTCTACGAATAAGAGCCTCAAACCAATGAAGTCAATGTCGAAGCTCTGACGCTTTCCGGACGATACGACTCCCGGGAGGCAACATTTTCACACCTATGTATTTTAATGATACAGGGTTCGAATTTATTGCCTCTTTTGGTGGTTTCCCGAGCTTATTTTGAATCCAAGATTTGACAGTCTATGTCACTAGTTCTCCGCAGATTCTGGATTGACTCACAAAAGATGATCTCTCAAATTTCCTACCCCGAGTCACGGAGTTTCTTACATATTTCTTTTGCAGCGAGTATTATTGGTTTTTCGCTATGAGGATTGCATACTTTAAGGATAAGTCTTTAAAAGCTATTCTTAAAATACATTCCAACACTTATCACCTTACTTGTCACTTTTTATCAGACTTGGAGCTGTGCGTCATTAGCGCAAAACCCACTGGGGCCTCAACAGAGCGCTCGCTAACCCCAAAGGTCATTGCAGCCAAAAGGGGAGTTTAGAAAGCATTGGAGCGGGTAGCATGAAAATGACATTTCACAGAATCGGTACAACCCACACAAAACTCCCTGACGGTAAATTAATCTTTTCTCTCTCGCTCTCTCTCTCTCGCCGTCCATCCAAAACGTTCACCCATAACCGTACAGTTAGTCCCCAGTAATTGACACAATTAATCGGACGAGCAACGATGGCGAAGATGATTCATGAGCTTGGGGACAGCCGTTTCTAAGTACGGTTAACAGAGCATCTGGCTGAATCACCTTAACCGATGTGATGAGTCAAAATTTATTGCTACCCCGTTTTGCTTCGTTTTTTCTCTCTTTTGTCAGTGAATTTGTTGTTATTTTATAATAAATCCTGTTTTTTGTGTCATCTCTTTCCTCTCGTCCCATCTAGCAGCATCCTCCATTAATGGCAATCAACAAATCTCCAAGCGGACGGTAGCCCCGGCAGCGGACACACTGCGGCTTGCCCCCGAGGAAGAGACGGCCCACTTCGTCGACCAGTCGCGCATGGTCACCTGCAGCCACACGAACCAGGAAGTGAAGCTAAAGTGGCGAAATCCGAAAAATGTCGTCATTAGCGAAACCAAGGGCCGCGTGCACATCGAGGACAAGGGCGATTCGCTGGTGCTGATATTCGAGGCGATCGCCCGCACCGACCAGGGCAACTGGACGTGCGAGGTCGATGTGGACGGGACGGCGACAGCGACCGAGGGTCGGGTGACCGTGCCCGCGCTGCGAAAATCCTTTAAAATGATCGTTTACGGTAAGGGATAAGAAAAATGACCCCTGAAGGATAACAGCGTGTATAACGATGGTCCTGCACTGCTGTGTGCGCGCATTTTTTTGTTTGTTTTGTGTCTCTCTCTATCTCTCGCCATTGCTGTTGCACTTCTACAGAACCCATTTCCTTCCGGGATACAAGCACCGTGCAAACGGCCGTCGAAGATAAGGACGCAACCATCCGCTGCGAGGTAAAAGGACATCCGGAACCGTCCGTATCCTGGTACTTTAACGGGCAACCCCTGTTCTGTAAGTTCGGTGCTACATTTCACTCTTCATTGCCATTACCCATACCTCATCTCAACCTCAAACGCTACACGAATGAACCATTGCCACAGTATCCAACCATTTTTTATGTTTTTTTTTTGTGTGTGTTGCCGTAACTACTCCTCATCTCTGCTCACGCTGAAAGCTTTCAAAGCTCGCTCGCTCGCTCACCTGATCACCTGCAGAAGGTGCAATGGCGTGCCGAGTGTGGTAGAATTTATGTCTCTTCATTGCTACCGGTTCATGATGGCCATCTTTTACACCGTCTACACTTGTCATTGGCACCCTTCAACCTGGGCTACCCGAGCGTGCCAGCGAGCACCGGGGGTAATGATTATGGTGAAGAAGCATGCATTGTTTCGTGCGCTGATGGCACACCGATGAACGATGTCTTCGCCATATTGCAGGCGAACAGTGCTGCGCCAGCGTACGCGTTGACGGGGCAACGATTTTAAAAGCTTTTCACCACCCATGCATGGGATGCTTCTTTTTCCACGTACGGAAAACGGTGTGTGACAACTCCACTTTTTTTTTTACCGGCACTCGGCGGGTTCGTGTCGTTCGTACGTTACCGAAACAGAAAAGCATCATCGACGTGGAACAGATTTCTTAACAGCAAATGATTCATAAAAACGGGCGGGTTTTTATCCCAACAGTGCCACCCTATCCATGGCAATTGAAATTGAATGCTGTGCAAAAGTGAGTGCACATCAGCGACAACACACAGCCAACAACCGCCAACAGTACAATGCACGAATGGAACAACAGCGGCGAAACCGGTTCCCATTGATAGAAGCTTTTGTGCAGCATTTTGTGACGGGTTTTCATAGTTCTCTTTTCAATTTAGAAATTGGTATGGGTCTGTGTGTGTGTGCCAGGGCTATTGTGTGCCTCGTTTTATCGATTGTTTTATGTGCTTGAATATTGTTTAGAAGGGTTTTTGTTTTTTTTGTTTTTCATTTAAATAAATAGAACGCGTGAACAAAATGACTCTCGATTGTGTGCGCCTAAATGTATGCAATTTAGATGTAAATTCAAGAGATGTTCTAGTAATTTTTTGCAATATTATCATATCGTCTATTCTAAGTCATTTAAGGGAAAAAATGTGAAGACAAGCATACACTAGGCACGGATACATCAATAATCATTAGAAAGGCAAAAAGAGGAAGATAGTCATTTTAATACACAATATAAATCATAATTACATCGTCTCCTTGAGTGCACTATATTATTATGGAGTTTCAAGTTATTTTTAATAAGAGAATTTTGTGGATAATTTGGATCAATTGCTTTACGCTTTTGAATATTTTATATAACTAAATTTTGATCTATAGAATAGTAAAATATGACCAAACTGTTCATTGTGAATCAATTTTGATCTTTTAAAAGAAAAAAAATAAAGAAAAAAATGTTATTTAAGAATATTAGTATTCGACAATTGATCCTTTCGCCTAATTATATGCAATTTATCAACATAATAATGATTTTCTCAATTTTTCTTGTTTTGTTTTTGAATGGGTTATAAAGTTTTATTGCATATTCATGACACTAGCATAAGTTTAGCGAATTGTGTTGCTTATTTTGTAATACATAGTTCCAGAAAAATGATAATATTACTGCATCAATCAAGAAATCATTGATTATTCACACTGATTACTTTTCTGGTCAAATCTAAGCCCAAATACTTTTGACAGTAAACGAAGACCATGTAAAACATATTATGATTATTCATATATTTTTTCATGAAGTGGCTTTGTGAGAATTTACACAAGTTTTAACTTCCTTCCTGAACGTTTTTTGTTTGTTTGGTTACGCCTAAATGTATGCATTTTAATAAAATAATGGATTTCTTTCCATTTTCTACTGTTGTTGGTGGCTGAAAAAGGATGAAAATTTGTTCAATTATACCACGTAGTATCTACGAAATCATTTTAAGAAACTTTGTTCCACTTTCCATTCACTAGCAAATAGATACACACCCCATGAACAATGCACGGCAACTGTGCTGTTGAAGAATTTAAATGAATCCTCAAAACTTTCTTCGCACACACGCTCGAAACTCGCAGCAATAGCTGCTTGTTTAGATATCCTCGCCTGATAATGATGAAGGCTGGGGAAACAACAGCACTTGCCTAACTACTTAAGCAAGCAACCAACCTTCCCGAAGAGTGTTTGTGAGTTTGTGTGCATTCGTTTATTCGAAAAGGCTGCTACACTTACCCATCGCCGAATCTACGAAAGCCGCGAAATATAGCTCAAGGAAGTAAAACCGCACCGTTTCCTTGCCCACAAGAAGCGAAACAACTTTTGACTGCCAACAGCAACCTTACCGAACGGCAACTATCCTAACGCAACGATTCCACCCATCCAGCGGTGACTCGAACGAACGCGCGAAAGCATCTCGAGAAGGAAACGATAAACCACATAAATCGCATCATGAGTCGACCGAGCTCCACCCGGTTCCTCCCGACCCGCGTTGGAAGCGTCAGAAGTTGTGCCTCAAATTAATTGTTACAGCAGGAGCGAACCATTCCTCCCCATCGTTCGGCAAAGCGGAACAGAGCGATAAATAAAACATACAAACAAAATACTCCGTCCGATAAGCCAGAGCCGGTGGTGAAGTAAGTAAGGGGAAACCCGGGTGAAACACTTGTCCGGAAGAAAACTAGAACTAGAACCACAGCACCCTGGAAGAAAAACTTCCACGCTTCAATGGCTTCTGCGCTCCGGTTTCCGCGGGCTTTTGCACATTTAATATAGAGACAAAAACAAAAAGTCATCCCCGTGTGCCTGACTGCCGGGCAGGAAAATGATTCCTCTTTATGGCAAACTCGAAACCACTTCGGTGCCGTTCGGTTTTTGCTGTCGGTGTACAGTTTTATTATTGTTATTGTGGTGCTGGCAACCAACAACAGCAAAAAACTCATTAGTCTCGATGACGTTTGCATTGGAAGGTGAGAAGCGAAAAGCTCGTTACACTGGTACGCTGTGTTTTCCATGTTGAACAAAAGTGTAAACATTGTACGCACCGGGCGCCTCCATTTCGATGAAGCAAAACCCGGAACTGGGGGGTAAAAAAACTCAACTTTCCTGATGTCGCCAATCATGAACCGAAAGTGTGACTTACGGAGAGATAAAAAAAAACTCATTTTACCATTCAGATTGCATAGTTCGGGGCGCTTCTATTTCGAACAGCTAAATTATGCGCCTCAAAGTATGCAATACGCATGACAAAATTACGATATTGGATCCATTTGCATTGCTCCGGTTTGTTTGTCCCATTTCGGAAGACGGGACCGTATAATGCGCCCAATGACATTCACACCTTCCCGTCGCCTTGACATTGCTATCGATCGCTATCGTAACCACACCCATCCCATACACACCCGTCCAATTCGCCTCATTAGCATATAATTTGAATGCTAACAACAATTTGATTGTTCCCGGCAAACCTTCGAACCGAACCCCTACGGATCTTTATTTAAATTCGCTTCACTTTTCACCTTGTTCAACACAAACACCACTCGCATCTGTTGACGCAGTCTCGAACAACGGACGCTACAGCAAGCTGGCGGATGGGATGTCCATCAAGAAGGTGGTACAGAACGATAGCGGCGAGTACACGTGCAAGGCGTTCCAGATCTCGGCCACCGGAAGCAGCTTCGAGGAGAAGACGATTCGGCTCAACATCAAGCGTACGTATGCAGTGGCGCATGGTTGCGGGCGAGCACATGTAGAGCTTCTCAATTCAAGATCTCTTCTTTCCCACGATTCAGACAAACCCTACCTACCGCCCAGGAAACCATCCGTAACGGACGCGTACGGGTACGTCGGTGGAATGGTTAATCTTACGTGTGAGGCCACCGCCGAACCGCCGGCCAACTTCAGCTGGTCAGCCAACAATAAAAAGCTTACCCCGAAAAGCCACATCATCTACAACGGACGGCATGTGTCGATGCTGCAGGTGAATTGCTGCTAACCCTCTCGCCCCACCAGGAATTCTTTACCATTTTCCATTTTTTCCCTGCACCGCTTTTCAGATCATGATAAAAACCAGCAGCATATTCGGCAAGTACAAGTGTGAGGCGAAAAACGAGCTCGGTACCGTGACGCAGGAGATCCACCTGAAGGAAGGCACCAAACCCGATCCACCGAGTCTGGTAAGTGCTGGTGGTACTGGTCCCTCCCGAACAGCCACATTGCAACGTGACATTTTCCTTTGCTTTCCGTACTGTATGCGGGCGTACAGTTTCAGCTACGTGGTGTCAACTCGGACACGCTCGACATCGATGTCGGTGCGACCAAATCCCATGACATTCCGCCCGATCCGACCACCGTCATCGGGTACCGGTTCGAGCTGATGCCGACGGACGAATACTTAAAGTCCCGCTCGTGGGACCGGGCGAGCCGACGTGACTTTGACGTGGCCGACGGTGCAACGTATCTGCTGGTGCAGCTCATACCCGACACCAAGTACCTTATCCGGGTAGCGGCCCGCAACGCAGCCGGCCTAAGCGATTGGACCGAGGTGAAGGAATTCTCGACCCATCCGCTGCAGCCACACGGTACGAGTGGGTCGAGCGGTCCGTTTGCACACGCGAAACCGACCGACGTGTGCTTCAAGTTCGTTTGGTTCTTGGCCGTTGCGCTCCCGGCGGCCCTATCCATCACGCATCACCGATTCGCCGACCTAACCAAGGCCCGATTCTAGGCCAGCGTCGAGCGTCCCAACGTTCCTTCCCCGAAACAGCAGCCGAGGAGAGAAAAAAAAACAGATAAATCCTAAATAGGTTCTAAAAGTGAAGCATATGGCGTGGACACATCTCGCGACACATTCGGGAAATTAAACAAGGTAGGAGAAATTGGGAACGGTGAAAACTTGCGCTTCGTTTCGTAATGGCCACCCCAGCAAAACAACGCACGCAACGCGGCGCACTGACGCGAATGATCGATCGGTACGTCGAGACATGATGAGAAAAGTTTTTAGTGTCACTTTACGGAAATTAGACTCATTTGTGTGGTGGTGGTAGTGGATGTGATGGTACTTCCATGATGAAGTCTGTGGACAAACGAAAAACACAGAAAGCTCCAAGAAGAAACCCTGGCAATGCATAGGCCAAGGATAAAATAGGAATTGAGTGAAAGAGCGTGTGAGCATCATCATACATAAATCGCATTCCATATTGGCACACACACACAAAGGACACTTCACACACTTTGCTGGGGAAAGCGTTTGTGTAAAGCGGGAAAATAGGCTGTTGAAAAAATCATAAAAAGGAACTTGTTTATTTCGTGAACATTTTGTACGGCTAGTGGCACTTCGGTAAGCGAAGAGCGTAGTTTGATTTCAGGAAATAAAAAAACGCCTAAAAGTATGCAATACTGAAATGAAAGGGTTTTAGCTGGAGAGCTCAACACTTTTGCCAATAGATTTCTCGTTTGACGATTTCAATGTCAACATATTCCGACAATTGAACACACACACATACATATATTCTTTCTGCATTGTCTATTTGGATATTCATATTCGTTACTTACATTCAATAAGTTAAAACAAAAGCTATTATTTGAGTTTTTTTATCGTTTCAAAATTAGGAAATTACTATATTGATTGATTGAGCCGTGTCTGTCTGTCAATTCATTAAAATAAAATTATTTTAATCCTGACGTAAATAGTGTTTTTGTTTTTCTTGTTTCTCGAGCGCTTTTTGCAGTAACAACTACCACTAATAAGGGTAACATCACAGCATTGTTGTGCGGGATTTGTCAGCACATACTGTCAATGTTTTATATGGAATTTGGCATTCCGTGCTGCAATACGAGTTGGCTATCGGACGGTTCACATCAAATTCTATTTAAAATTTCGATTAAACCGTATACAGATAAGCTGTGCCTGGGGTTGCGTCTACACGAGAGATTTAGGTTTCCTACCGTAGAGCTTAAACTACCCTTCGTTTATCCAAATGAATCAGTTTTGAGTGTCATAATTGCAGCTGAGTAGTTTTAATGCTTAAAAATTCATAACATCCATAATTTGGATTAAAACCTTACTCCATAAATATTTAAAGGACAGAAGTAGGTGAATGATAAACGGAGGTAATCGTTCCCGTGGACTAGGAATAGCTTTCTAACAGTGATTGAAAATACCAAACAAGATAGACACCCTGAGCAGGTTTAAAAAACGCTCAATACGCTCCAATAAGCTCTAGCATGGTCTTAAATGGTCAATTTGTTCTTGCCGAAACAAATTCAACATTAATTATATTAAACTCACGAATGTAAATATCCAAATACATAATGTCGAAGGAGTAAGTAGCTACTAGTATGAATAAGTGTAAAAAAAACGTTGGCATTGAAATCGCCCAAAGGAAAAGTGTTCAACGCTATCTCAATCGCGCTAACCCTGCAAAACGCCTAAAGTCCTGCAATTTGCATTGCAACGTTTGTTATGATTTTTTCCATAGCTTACTAGCTTGCTTTAGAGAAACGATTAACTGGCATAAATAAACCACAACCGTACAGTGAACCCCAACAAACACATTCACACACACAAACACTCACACATAAACACTCTTATAGCCAAAGAAATCGATCCCTTAGTAGATTAGATATATTTGAAAAGAAATTTCCCTACGTTTTATGTGTACATTTTGAATAGCAAAACAAAAAAAAACTGTGCAAGCACGACCACACACCCTTGCTACGGGTATGAAAAAGCGTTTGTGTAATGTGTGTGTATGTAAGCGAAACGTTACTAGAAAGAATGAGCGCTAGCTAGAGAGATAGTTATGGTCTGTTGTGTTTTTGATATCTGTTGTTTATTAAAGAAAGCAAAAGGAAAGCGTTGGAATTTCTTAAACCCCTTAACGAGGTACTATAAACGAGCTAAGCGAATGTGGAAATATGGAGTACACTTATCCCTGTTGAAAGCGAAATATCCCACAGAACAAAACAAACTCGCTTTATTATTGCAAACGACACATCCCCAATCGTCCCCCCCACAAGCTCTTTCCCACCATTCGAAAAAGGGTCATTGGGGAGAAAAAAGAGAGAGATAAAAATCAAGAGAGCGAAAACTTTAACCAGCTCCACTCAATTATCGTTCCAAAATGTGCTTCGTTTATTAAATTCTTGACCCCCTGTTTTTTCGTGCCCCGCCGCAAATCAACTCATTAGAAGACAAAGTGCTGCAGGCTGCAGCTTTTTGGCAGCGGATAAGCGTTGTCGCGAGAGCGAGACACTATCCCGACACACATAATCCTGTCCGGTGCACACTAGAACACACTGGGGGAAAGGGCCGTTGTTACCTGATGCCGACGGATACAGACGACCGTAAAATAAGTTTCCCAACAATTGGTTTAGCTTCTTGCTAAATTTCTGTCTCCGGATGCTGAACCATTTGCGGCAGGAAAAGCGTGGAAAGTATCTAATCCTTCGACTTGCAATGGTGTCTTGTACTCGTTGAGCGGAGACGTTGCAGTGGTTTGCAGTCAGTACGAAACACGACCGGCGACTGCAATCTGTGCAGCATTTGAGCGGGGGATGAATGAGCCGACCGGGTAGTACTTTGCAGATGCAATTAACTAGATAAAAAGGTTTCAATGCATTTCGCGCTATGTTTCGTGTGGAATGGCGAAGGAATGGGTAGGTTTTGTAGAAAGCTTTATTTTGCTCCAGTTTTCCATTTCTTTTTTGCCGCTCCGGTCAGGACAGGAGAATTTTGCACTTCGTTGACACATTTCCATCTTTGGTGTGTCTGTGTGTTAGCGATGCAAAACTTCCTTTTAGTTTCATTTTTTCGTTGTGTTAAAGCACGCCTTCAAAGCTTGTTTTGAGGGTTTAGAGATGGGTCCCAACCCACTTCAGTGATGAATAAATTTAAAACTCTAACACGGAAAGCGAACAAAAAAAGGAAACAGAATCGTCACACGATTCCTGGCCCAAGCTGTACGACGACAGTCGAGAACGAATTCCGCCTGATCTGCATTCATGTTCAGCGTCGCTTATCAAAGAAGAAACCTCGCTCATAAACAACGGCTCACCACTATCGTGTGATACGGTTGGAAACGGTGACATGGAACAAAGAAAAAAGGACACAAAAAATATGCACACGAAGGGATAGTTTTTTAGTTAAAAAAAAACCCTCCCCGGAAACTGAAATTCAACCCATTCACTGGCTGCAAATAAGCTTCTACAGGACGAACGATGAATGTTGGAAGGAGTGCACACCTGCATCTGCCTTTCTGTCAGCATCAAACCATCAACATGTATGCAGAATGTGTTGCTTGCTGGAGATTGATGTTCGCCGCTTTTTTTTTTGGGGTAAAATTTTCCTTTTTTTCCCTCTCTAAATAACAACCAAACTACATCAAACGACTTCTAGACGAATCTAGAATTGAGTTTGGGTTTTTTTTCTTTTGGTTGCTGTCGCCAAACAGCAAGCAAGCACACTTCTACTGCTCATTCAAGTATGCAAAACGAATAAAAGGGAGACAACACAGAGAAAAAAAACAGTGGAAAACAGGAACAAATCATTTAAAATTCATTGTGACTCTTTAAAACCGAAACAAGCACCATCGGAAGGAACAAAAGTTTCATTCCTTTATTCAGAAACAAAAATATTAAATTCATACGACGCGCCTGATCCTTGCGGTGGTGGTACACATTTATTTACTCGCCCCAGTAAATTTCAGATCGACAAAATGCATCCAATGCCGATGAGCAATATAATAATTGCATTTCACTTATTCAATAAACCCAATTTTATTCCTCCCCCGTTTGGTTCCGTTTGTGCTGGTGTGCTTTGCTGTACAAAATAAAACAGGAATTTCGAAATTATAAATTGATCAGAAGGTGTTCCTTCGCTCGGTTCCGGGCTTTTTTTTTTCGTCCATTTTAAGTGCATTGGGGAAAAGAAAAAGAGCGACCAAAATGAAAAACAAAACACGGATATTGTTTAAACAGCGCGCGTTCGCAACAGCGCCGTGTCATCAGGGCGCGCGCGATCGTAACGCTTCACCTTACACA
The DNA here is from genome assembly GCA_002091835.1 of Anopheles maculatus. Lineage (NCBI taxonomy): Eukaryota > Metazoa > Arthropoda > Insecta > Diptera > Culicidae > Anopheles > Anopheles maculatus. The sequence goes on along the minus strand of KZ062467.1, from coordinate 118,975 downwards.
TACCGACGACGCACGTTCATAAAGTTTAAATTAAAATTTTCTTTTCACAGTTTTTCCACACCCTTTCTCTCTCTCTTTTCTTCCCCTTCGATCTCCCTCCCAAGGTGGGAAAAGTGCATCGCGAAAATGACAAACTTTACCGTAGAATCGCTTGTCGTTTGCAGCAGCGTTTTGCACTTCATCGCCCGATGACGCTGAGCGACGAAAGTCTAACGACAAAACGGCATTAAGAACAACTTTACTGCTTATCATTTGAAGCATCGAGCGACCATCTTCCGATGATGATTTTCCACCCCCGGGGGAAGATTAAATTTCAAAGTCCAGCATCAAGCTCGCGTGATGATCGTTCGGTATCATAATTTATTATATTCCTCGGGTCTCGGGTGATCATCTGTTTGTGATCTTATGATGGTGAACAGACAACTTTTAACCCCGAGCTTCGAACGTACAAACCGTGGTGGGTGGGTGAAGAAAATTTAAATTAAACCCTTCACAGAAATGGCAAGGAACAGCTGCCAGATACAACCCCCCATTCCGACATCAGACCCAGGAAACCCAAACAAGCCGCTGCCATACGGTAGAGAGGGTTAGCTTACGTTCGCTTCTTTTTTTGTATATGTTCTCCCATCCATTTTTCATTATGTTATGCGCCTTTTTTTTAGTTTTTCCCATCAGTTTTATGTATGTTTTTTTTTTGTTAACAAATAAGATAAAACAGAAACACAGGGAATAGCAAATTGAATATCGCGATTAAAAACCATTTCCAACTCTAACCACAATCCTTCGGTGGGATGGAAAACGTTGGAGGATGAGCGGAAAAAAAATCACCAGAAGGCCGCTTAAAATCGGTTAGAACCACCTCCAACAGATCCAATTGATTTGACCAATAACCAACCGGACGCTGGCCGGCTCGGCAGACGGAGCAGAATATTGAAAACATTGCCAGCAAACGGATTGGAAATGGAACGTTCGCGGGAGGTGAACCAACAAAACAAAAAAGCAGCACCGAACAACTCCCAGGTTCCGCTTTGGTGGATCGTTATGTTTTTCTGTGTATTTTTATCTTATTTTGGTGTTGTTTTTCTCTCTCGCTCTCTGTTCCATTTTTTGTGCTTTGATTGAACATCGTCTGGTGGTCCGGTATCTAAAGCGAATGGATGTTATAGTTTCGAATAATAGCTTGTAGCATGTAGCAGAACGGACGGAACTGATGGGGAACCGTGTACGGGAACCGAGTGGCTATTAATTTATTTATCATTTCGCTTTATTTTGCCAGCTACAAACGGGCACAGCTTATCAGGCGCGTGAAGTGTGCTGCACACAGCTGGCTGCCTTGTTAAAGATGTTTTACAAGCAAAAATAGCTAAAATTTTAGTTACTTGAAACGAGAAATATGGTTCGTAAAGAGGTTTTCCGTTCGAAAACGCCTGAAAGTATGCAATTATTAAAAAATATACTCCTAAATTTATGCAATTTTTTATCGATTTTCAAGTTTTTTTACTTTTTTTCCTCTTGGGAGAAAATCATATTTTATATATTAATATATTTAAAATAGTTTCCTAGCAAAACCCCATGTCAAAACTCTTTAAAATATTAAATTTCTTAAAACAGCGCCTAAATTCATACTATATTTTGTTTTTATTTTACATGTCTTATTGACCAGATTTTATGAGAATAAGTTCATAAATATAAAAATTGAAATGTTTTCAATCAACATTACATGTATGAAAACGTTTTCAGATTAAAAAAAGGCCAAACAGTTTTCAACAAAACAAGGCGTACAAATGAGAGAATGAACAAGACGCAAGATGATGGCATTAAGAATCTTTAATCAAGTTTTTGTTACATTCTTTTACATTAAACTGATTTTGTATTAAAATTTGAGCGATTTAAAACAAAATTTTATCGAAGCTCAAGTTTAATTAAATGATTTCAGCAAACAAAATGTTTTAAGAAGCCTAAAGGTATGCAATTTTTAATATCTTATTTTATTTCCATGCTTGTGTCATTCGTTTTGTCAAAAGATCATTGTTGGATATTGAAATTTGAGCGATTCAAAGCAAACATTTATCTTTGACAGCACTTTTTCATTGTTAAAAGGTCTCAAGATGTGTAGTTATTTTAAACGAGGAGCCTAAAGTTATGCAATATGATTGCTTTTGTTATTTTCCATTTCTTATTCGTAGCTTTCACAACCAAAGTTTATCCTTCACTATTTCAAACCACTTAAAGACGCTGAGTTAAATTATATACTCACCAAATATTGCAAATTTTCGAACTCTTATCATTCTTTATGTAAGATTTTTTTTTGGCATATTAAAATTAAAGCGCTTCAAAAATAAATATGCATCTACGAGAACTCGAAAAAGACGCCTACAGTTATGCAATTTTGAAACACTTTCAAATTTAAATTTCTTTTTGGCCTCTTTTAAACAGTCTTTACTCAAAGAAATGCTGTGTATTTGCTCATTTATTTCTTTCCTGAGTGAAATCCACATAAAGTGAAATAAAAATTAATTTGTTAAAACAACCAACCAAACAAACGGATCCGTATACCATATGCATCCGTTCGCTGCGTGTTTGCACACATAAACCCCCGTACAGCGTGGAATCGGAGCCTTTCGGTTCCGGAAATCGCCACACAGAAATGATTTATTCATTACGAACGAGCCCCAAAACCATTCTCCCGTTTGTGTGTATGTGTTGTTATCTCATTTTACCCTGATTTTCCTTTCAAATAATTACGTTTTTCGGGCGCGCGTGCGAGCTGCACACAGAAAGGAAGCGTGCAAACATAAAAACCCTAGGCGCCTTCCCTCCTTCCGCTTTGTGCTTGAGTGGATGTATGTTTTGTGTGTGTGCCTGTGTTCGCGATCAGTCTTTAAATACTCTATGCTGTGAATAATTAGTGCCATATTGAAAATGATTATCGTGTAAGCTCCGTTGCTTCCATTACTTGTCTTGTTGGTGTGATGTTTTGGTGGCGAATCGTTACGCGCGTGCTGACCGAGATGTATGTTTAAGAGCATGTGTGTGTGCGTGTTTCTAACAAATGAATGTGTATAGGTGTATGTAAATTTCAACTTAAAATAATTCAATGTTTTTTCCAACGGTAGATCATTTTAATTGAACATTCAAAACAACCAATTAGAATGATAATTTGGTGCTACGAATCGAACAACTGCGATGAACTGTATTGAAATTGACTATTGAAAGAGCTTCGCCTACGCCTATGCATTTCGCAAAAAACGAGTATTGTTTTTAATTAGTTGTGAATAAATAAAATAGAAACATAAGGACCCCGTTTTTCACAAATCAAATTCAAACCAATCACTTCATTAATCGCAGAAATGACATCGATCATTACTCTATCAGAATGGATAAAATAATTAAACTGCATGGTGGGGTTCACTGTATCGTTTTATTTCTCTTTTTTTTGTTCCTTTTTGTTTTAATCCGTTTTGTATCATTATCTGTTCCATGCACCCCCAGGACTCCAAATGCTGCTGCTATCTGTCGATGGTTAATTATGAGTAAATAAAATTTGGATTAAATCAACCATAACTCATCGAACAGCGCGAACAGTGCGGTGAGTGCTAGTAGGAAATCGAATAGAACGAGAGAACGAAGGAGGTCAAGCGAATCAAATGAACAAAAAAAAACACGTTTACAATTACTGAGGAATGATCTTTCTACCACATCACTCTTCCAGCCATTCCCAATCGCAACAGACACGCAAGGGTTAATTTAATTATTCATCCACAAACGGACACTCGGGATCGACACAGGATCAATGTCGAAGGCATATTGTTGTTGGTGGTGGTGGTTAGTACGAATGGAAAGCAAAATAAAATGAAAAAAAAACAAGTGAAAAAAAAGGACCGCCACCCCTAGTTCTCGCAGTCGGTGCTTGTTAATTGCTAGTAATTAAAATTATTATCACCAACAATGCAACGCAGTGATGGAAGTACCTATTAAACCAATCTGTGGCACTCACTCTTTCTGTCTCCCTGTCGCTTTGATGCAACATCAAATGCAACAAATTATGAAACAATCAAAACGTAAGGGATTCGCGTGATTGTGGAACCATTGCCCACCCTATGCAATCAACGGGTGTGCTTCTGGTTTGATTGATTGGGACAAAGATACGCCAACTGCAATCTGTTGCCGATTTAAACCGCATTTCCCAGAACATAAGAGACGAGATGGCCGATTTTTAGTTTGTTTTTCATTGTTTTTGTGCCAATTTCGCATCATACTAACGGAAAATGAAACAAATGAGATAACAAACACCACAACAAAATAGAATGAAAACAAACATTTAGCGAATACATCACATACACAAACACTCTCTCTCTCTCTTACTTGTCCTTTTCCCGGTAATCATAACAAAACACAGTAGTGTAAACGAATATTAGAAAAAAAAAAGAATGAAAACAACATAAAAAACACACACAGAGAACTATGTTGTAAGATGTGAAACAGAATAAAAACAAACTAAATCAACAAGACTTATCGAGAAGGGAAAAAATTAAAACTAGAATTTGTAAAAATAAAGAAAAACAGAGGGACAAATCGTTGATAAAAACATGAAAAAACCAAACGAGCGAATGGTGATGAAATGGTGCGATTCTGATAAGCTAAAACAAAACGTCATTAATAAATTAATCACCCCATACAAACACAAACATACGAGAAAGAAAGGTGAAAGGTGTATGCCGAACGTGAAACAGAGGAAAAAAGAGAAAAGAAAAATCAACTAGCGATTAAAGTAAATGAAACGTAAATAAAAGACAATTAAACGGAACGGAAAACATTGTGAATGAACTAATAAATTCAAAACAAAACACAAACACAACTACCAAAATACGACAAACAGAAAAGCGAAAGCAGTGTTCAAGTACTGCTGGCTATTTCAGCATCTGCATCGTACAGTTGTAGCGCCAAACCAAAATCGCATCCGAAAGAGAAGGGAACAAACAAACCCCAACCCGAAGTAAGTGGCAAATGTGAACTAGTTCACTACAACGCCTTTTGTCAACTCGCGTGTACACCCAATTGCAGCTGATCGTATCGAGTTGGTTTCGGACCTTCCTTTTAAAGGTTCTTCAGCGCGACCTTGCACTTGAACGGGTTGACGTGGTTTGGTGTGGTTTTGCACGCTTGCCGAATTCGTCGCTCTGTACGCGAATTCGGATCAGCGTAGATCAGCAAGTTTTTTGGACACTAGCGCTGGAATCGTACAACGAATACAAATCAACCCATCAATCACAGCTCGACACGACGTGTCGCACATATAAATGGACCGGGATGCCAATCCGGTGTCAATCGCGCATTACACCATCAATTCCACCCACCTACGGAAGCACGATCGGAAATGTTCTAGAATCGTAAGGTAAGGCACAACACCGTGACTACTTTTAATACCGAAAAGAAGCTATTTTTATTACGTTTTGCTTAGCGTGACTTAGCATTGGAGTGCGACTCTTGAGCTGGCCGAAGTTTGGCGCATCCGGTTCGGAGATCTCGTCAGGGTCCTTTATCGATCTGGTGCGCTTGTTCAGTACACATAGGCAGCCGGATAGGGTGCACTGTACACGGTCGGCGCAGCGTACGAAGCGGTGTAAGCGATCGGACTGTAAGCACCGCTGGAGTACACCGTAGCGGCTGGCTGACGGTAGCTTTCGCTGTAGCTATAGGACGCCGGTGCATACAGGAACTGCGGCTTGGGTGCAGCGAACACGGCGGCAATCAGAGCCATCAGGACAACAATCTGCGATCGTGAGGACGGGATAAGTATAGTATTAGACAAGACAAAACTCCTCTGGTTTTTGAAACCCAAAAAATCTCAAACCAAACTCACGTATTTGAACATCTTGAGGTTTGTGGTTTTGGGTTGTGGTGTTTCACTGCTGGAAGTTGCACAAAAACTGATACTAGAACCAAGCCCTCACGGAGGTTTATATAGCACTAACAGCGTTGACCCTTTTGGGAAGGAAAGGAACTGGTTTCCGCTAAACAGAACGCACGACCGGCGACTTCTAGATGACACACGATCCACGAACCAGTCCTAAACAAAATAAACAAATAAATGGAATAGCTTTGCATGGTTCATTACACTCTCGTGCGGTTCGCTGGTACTTGCTTCTCATCTTGATCAGGTTTGATCCCTCCCGATTAAGTAAGATTTGGATCGAACGCTATCAAGTTACGGGACAACTTATTAGGTGCGGGACGACAACTTGTTCGCAGTACTGATGACAGCAATATCTTAACCGTTTTACTGTAGCTGGGCGTTTTCTATGTCTTTTGATTCATTCTGTTCTAGAGATTCGTTTCTAATTATTTTTAGAAATTCTAAGTCATCTTTGTATTTCTTTGGAAGTGCTTCCACAAAAAGCAGAAATGAATTATTCTGAAATCTCCGTCTGAACAAGAGACTATCGGCAATTTTAAAGATTGTTGTAATAAACTGTTTTAAAATCATGTTATAAAAAATCTTAACATTGTTAACTAAATTGGAGAACAACATTTTTTAATCGATTTACATTGTTTTTAAGTCATAAAACAACCCTCAACATGTTTAATACAATGTGTGGTTCAAGGAAACAACAGTAAAAGCAATCTACAAATTATTGATAATATCTCGTACCGAAAATTGTTTTAAAAATTTGAACATTTGCTTTATCCCTTGCAAAACGCTGCCTTGTTTAACTACACAAGAAAAAAATTTTAAAGTTAATTTAATTTAATTAAAATTTTGATTATTTAAGACAAATTTTGTTTTATTTGGATTCTAAGATTATCAAACTTTGTAACTCTAAATTACTACAGATGTCAATATGTTTAGTAAAGAATTAATTAAAAATGTATTCATGAATTTTAGAGTCATTTTGAAAAGAAGTTCAACAATAAAATTCGTAAAAATTTTTATCTTATTCAAGATGAGTATTATGAATCAAGACCCGAAATGAGATGAATGTTGATTAAAATATTTTCTTAAATAGATTTAAAGTCTTCTTCTTCGTCTTCTTTTATTATCTTTTTTCTTGGCTCAACAATCTAGAATTAAATGATAGATTTCTAGACTTTTGTTTTGTCCATATAGAACGACCTGCGGCATTGCTAGATCTCTAGACTTCTTTAAAAAACATTAAATAATATACAATCCTTGCTACGGACGAACGAGTCATCTGGGATTTGATACCCAAGCCTAATGTGTGAAAGATTGGTGGCTTAATCCCACATGAAGTTCATAAATTAACAATATATGTACAAAACAAGCAAAGGCACCTTTAAAAACTATTAAATAATTCTTACTCCTAACTAATTACACTCAATTCCAGAGGTGTAAAGCCTCAACACTACTGAAATCTTGCTTAATCCCATTAGCTTAATATTTACAAATAATCCTTTGCGTTCCTCAAAATTGTAAACCAAACGCGACCCGAGTATTAACCGCCAACACCATCTTCACTCTGCTCCAATTACCGTTCTCCTGCTCCAACATCTTCACATCTCATCCGCACACGTTAGGACGCTGGTCGCAAAAAAAGGAATCTTGCCCTTGAACTTTAAAACTTATCTTTTACACTGCCCAAAGAACGTTGCTCTTTCACGCTCGGTACGCAGTGTGAGTATAAAAAACAATCAAAACAACATACGATCCTGCATGATCTTGCCACCGGCTTGGTCTATCGCATATGTTGCTCGAAAAGAACGTTCTTAAAATGTGTTCTTTTAAGTCTGTACTTACTGGCCCCATTGTACCGTTCGCCCACAATAACGGCTGTCCGGGAGTTAAAACAAGCCCCCATACCAGTTATTAATGGATAGGCGAGGCGGAGGCACAAAAAACCATCATCAAGTAAACAGTCAAAAACTGGTTCTAAGACGTCTCCGGTGTCGTAGCGCTCATGTGTTCCCGATCGCGTTTCACGGGAACAATGCAAAAGGATACTTCGCTTTACAGACGCCTCACACACGTACGCACCGAATCGAATGGTGCCGATGCAGTATAAAAAGGCAACGAAATCCTTCCGAAAGCATCAGTCAAACGCAAGACTACAACCCAAACGCATCTAGCGCTCGCTCGTTTGAAAGCTCCACAACAAAAACCAAACACTCAACATGTTCAAATACGTAAGTACTGGCGAAGAAGAATTGGTAAGGTGGAAGATTTGACAATACGAATGTCTTCTTTGCAACAGGTGATCGTTGTTCTGGCCCTCATTGCCGCCGTCTTCGCTGCCCCCAAGCCGCAGTTCCTTTACACCCCGACGGCGTACAGTGCGTACAACGCCTATGCTGCTCCGGCCGCCGCCACAGTCTACAGCTCGGGTGCCTATGTGCCGACTGCCTACTCTGCCTACGCTCCAGCTGCTGCCACCTACTCCGCATACTCTCCGCTTACCTATCTGTAAACGGTGACCACGGTACAACGAAAACGGAAAACGGCATGATTCGGATCGGACCGGATAAAGGATACAAAGCACGCAAAATGACAACCCGAAGTTCATACGCACTGGAATAAATCGGATATCTCTCCCTAACATTCAATACAACGATTTATGTGATTTTTGTGTTTAAAAATTTTGAAAGAAATCCTTCAAGCAGCACGTAGCAATGTAACCGGAAAAAGGATATTTTATCCCGGCGTGAAATATTTCAAATTTGAATTGAAACTTTCAAAATTTTATGGCAGGCTTTCGACAGTTACAAAAAGCTTTTCGCTGGTACTTCATGCTTTTTGAAGGTTCCTTTGAAGGAACAACTGTTAAATACATTGATTTAAAACTGTTTAATACTATTTGAATCATCAAGTGCATTTGTTTTGATTATTTCTGAGGAACCAAGTCGTTTTGGTACAGGCTTACCAATATGAACTAATTCTGTTCAAGATTAATCCGACAATTTGCAGGTAGAGCTAGACGTTGTCGCACTTTATTGACTCTACTCAAGAAAAATCAGAAAACAATTGAAATGTTTCAAACATTTATTCAGTTAATTTTGAGCAGTGTGGAGAAATTACCACAGATTCCAGTCCTTCTTCAACTTCAATCAGAATCATCTTATGCAGTAATCAGAGAAGACCTGAAAATTACTAATTTTACTTAATAATCCTTTGTATTTTGTATTTAATATGTTCTGAAGTGCACATTCACAAAGTTTTGACAAAGACATGATTCACCTATTCAACAACTCCTAAATAAATCCTTTTCTGCTCAAGAGAAAGTGCATAATTTCCAGGTAAAACTGAACCCTAACGTACTTTATTTACGCTACACAAAATAAACTGAACAATGCACAAGAAGAACTCGAGGGTTCTTGGAATACTTTTTGTATGTAGATACGTGTATCAAAAGAGATGTGTGTAGCATAGCTACGTATTAAATACGCATTAGATGGTTTTAAAGACGTCTTACATCGAGATTTGTGTGCTTCCGTACAGCAGTTAGTACAAGACTCCGGAACTTTTCATAGGTCGTGTGATATAACATAATAACTTGTAGAACCGATTTACTTTTAGACCTCAAAGACCGCGAACTCTTTATGTAGTTATCTAGGAAGAGACGATCTGCTGACGGAGCACAGAACATTCGGCGAACGTTTGAGCTGTAGACAGGGAGTGTCCGAATACTAGCATGTCGCGCAACCAGCTTGACTACGCGCGATCATTACTTTACGAGAGCATCGAGCTGTACCAACCGAAGGAACGAGATAATCGATACAAATTAAATAGATCAGTACAAGTTTGAAATGCAACATCTAAGTCAAAACGCGACTCAAGTCTTAGCAATAATGTGTTTTTATTCAAACCGCGCTGTCCCAAACGTCATGATATAGGTCGTAGTTCTAACCAAAATTGTCCAGATTATTATGAGCAGTGTCGAGAAAGTTCATTAGTGATTCATCGGGGTAACCCTGTAATTAACAATTTTTGTAGGGAAAACAAACAGAATACCTCCATTCGATAACGTTTTGTTTTTTAGGAATAGTTATTACAAGATCTGTTCTTCAAAACACAAAAATTTTAATCAAATTTAATAACACAAACTGTCAACCACATGACCACGTCCCACATCCTATCCAAAACATCCACACATTCCTTCAAACCTAACGAGAGTTCTGAGAAACTGTGGTATCGCGAGAGCAAGAGAACATTCTCTCACCATCGCGCATCGCGGTTTATTATTTCACTTTTCCACCACGTGCTATTGTTTGCAAACGCAAACCCACAACCTCTACTCGCCGGAAAATTCGCTCTCACCACTATGCGAGGGAAAACTCGGGCTCAAGCGAAAAAAAAAGCCAGAACGAAAGAAAAGAATAAAAACACCGGAGCTCACGGGTGCGCTCTCTTGCTCGTGGCCTACTGTGAGTATCGTTTCAGTTTCAGTGCGTTGCCTAACACATCCTGGCTTACCAATAACGGGGGCGAGAACGTTTAGCGTGTGTGTGTGTGCCAGGGTAACAGTAAACCCTGGGGCCGGGACTACTGGAAAACGCAAAGGGTTTCGGTTGACAGGCAAAATGGCGAAATCGTGGCACTGATTTGGATGTGGTGAAACGATTGTTTAGCACCGAACAACACAACAACAACAACAGGATGTAGTGGAAAACACGCTGAAAGAAGACTCCTAAGCTGTGTGGTGTGTCTGTTGCGTGTGTTGCAGCGAGTACGTGCGGACGTGAGGAAACATTTTCGTGAACAGTTTACACAATTCCCCGATTTCGACTTTCGGGGCAAGATTGATGCGGTAATCGTGTGTTGTGTGTCGCGTGTCTGTCTATCTGTCTGTGTGTGTACGTGCTGTTGAACGTTTTCGGTCAGCGCAATCAAAGTATGCTAGTGCGTTGCATCAAAATTCTCGTAGCTGTTGTGCTTAGTTTGACGTTTACCATCTCGCTGTCGAAGCTGGTCCTGTGCATCTGGAACGGGTGGTTTAATGCGGATGCCGCGGATTATGAAATTTTCGCATCCTACCCGGGCGCTGGACGTCTGGGACCGTCGGCCGCCACCAGTCACCACCCGTCCGCTGGTTCGTACGGGACACGCCAACGGCACACCCCAACCATCGTGGACGAGTGGCTCGATCACAATCAGCTGGGGAAATACAAACAACTCTTCCGTGACAGAGGTAAGTTTTCATGTATCGGATCCATTTTCATCACGAAAGTTTTCCGATAGATACCGCAGGGCACCCGGCGATTCTTGCCAAATTCCGCAACACCCCCAGGAAGCTCCCCATTTCGTGTGGATAATTCAATTAGGTTAAAACGTTCATCGCCTCCGCAGAGCTTCGTATCAACGGTAGCGACTCATCGGATTCCTACGGTTCAACGCTCTCGAAATAGAATGGAGTGTTGTTGAATCAAGCTGCCAGGTTTTGGCATAAATCGTTTTACCCAATACACCCCGGTACCTGTTGGTTGGTACGGATTGGTGAGCCGTTGGGTTGCCATTAGCAATGTTCACTGGTCAATGCGCATGCTACGGATTCCGGGGGTGACATCGATTTGTTTACAAAATTTCCACCGATATTTCCCGGTTTCCCGCACGGGACAGACTATTCGAGCTATAACTTGCACTCTAAATCACTCAAATACAGCGTATCAAATGCACGATTTATGTCCCATCTAGCACGATTACAGTGAATCAAAACGATGTATGACATCGTCCTACATCTTTGCAGCCATTTCCATGACCTGCAGTTTCGTTGTTGCAAAAGCGAAAAAAAAAAGATTCTTGCCTTATCTGACATGTCCATTTGTGTCCAGACCTCCCCCAAGCCTGCGGAGAACGCTCGAACATGGGCGCTGTTCGCAAAACAGGTCAACATGTGCTGCTTATCTTTTACCTGGGCGAAGGTGCAGGAACATAAATTAATGTGTGAGGTTTGTTGCAGCGCCTTGTTCCACCGGACACGGTTGATGAACATGACAACTTTTCTGATAACAGTGCCCGGATAAAGGTAGTTCGTAAGTGCAAATGTTAAGCCACAATCATGGTACGAGTCGTTCTAATAGGCTTGTAAAGGGTGAAGGAAAAGTTTAAGAGAAGAGAATTAGGACATATTATTGTTTTACGTACTTTGAATCACTTACGAGGAACCTAACTATTGTTAGTGGTTCATATCCTAATATAAGTACACGTTTTCTTATCTTAATAAATATCTTAACAGACGCTTCATAACATTCAGTTCTGACGAAAGTTCTTAAATTCTTCATTATGGAAGGATTTTTTCAGCAAAGAAGTCAATATCTAGTGCCTCGTATCAACTACAAATTCGAATATTTAGAGCCTTGTCCGAATGAATGAAACGAATAATGAAAGCATAAGTTCTTTATGAGTCATGACGATAAGACACCTCTTAACCGTACAGAATATTGGAGTCCTCAAAACATGTGTACTAAATAGCTTTTAAGTTGTAGAACTTATCCTCTAGTTTTCCCCTTAGCTTGATAGCTAATCTTGCGTAAGGGGAGACAGTCCGGTTAGGTTTCGATATCCGGTCCTGCCATATGAGCTCTGCCACTTGAGCACCCTATGGAACCACTATTTACAAATATACAATTCATTCCTCATCTTTCAAGACGACTAAAGAGCTCCACAGCTCCAGGACACCACTTTTACGCTTTTATCCAGCAACTAAGCAGCATACAAGAACATCTTCGCTTTTTTGGATCTTCGAAGATTCTTTTTAAAGGATCGTCAAACAACATTTAAAGATTTTTGTTCCTCACCATTTTCGACTCTTTTTGGTAATAATATTGATCTTGTTTGCGTTGGTTATTCATTACTGACAAAATTGGTATAGTTCATTAAACTTTCTCAAATATCTTCGTAAAAGTTTTACTATAGAACATTATGTTTAAAATATTATTTTCATATAAAAAAACCAGCTATAATACTATATTGTACTCCAATAATACAATCTTTGCCGTCGAACCACACAAACTTTTCAACCCACCCGTCATGTGATTGTTCCGAATTCTCACATGTTTCTCACCGCATTCCGTTGCCACGCGCATGTGTCTCTCCCGCTGTTGCTCTCCCGCTTTATCCCGTCACCAGCGCGGCCGCAACCGACTCGCTCGCTCTCGCTGCCCTGGTTAGGGCACGCTCCAAAAAACGCAACGCAACAACGAGATATCGCAACGCTAGCGACCGAGATACATCGCGATTTCTGGTGCGGCGACCGGGCCTGGCGAACCGGGTGTCGACAACGGGACGAGCATATTGGCCGGTCCTCGCAGCGAAAGAACAGAAGCGCTATACGCTACCACTGACGCTGCTCTCGGGCATCTCATTCGTTGTAAGTCGTTCGTCCGATACGGAGCGCGCGACCTCCCGGAAGATCGCAACAAAAAAACCCTCCAGCCCAATCTAACTCCGTTCGGTCCAAAAACCTTATTTCTTTTTGTTTGCTCCACAACTTCCTTCTCCAACCCCTTGTTAACCGCCCCGTTTTCTTTTCGACATCACCCGGTTTTTTCCACCCCCCGCGGATACGTTATCCCTTGCGTGCGTGCGTGTGTGATATTTGATCTCCCGATTTCCTGGTTGCACCGCTTTTCCGTGTTTTCTTTCGCACCGTACCACATCGTCCCAGTGACGGAAAAACGGCAGTAAGAACAAACAGGCGTGCAAACAAACAAACGCTAATATACGCGTGTGGGGTGACTGCAGAGGCCCCAGCAAACAACGCGCTCGCTCGCTCGCTCTCACTCTCTGCCGTTTGCTGGGTGGCACTTTTTCCTCGCCTACTAAGCTCTCTTTTAGTGTGCTGCAAGTGTTCGTTCAAGAGTGTCAAGATCAAAAGGATGACAGCCGTTTCGATTGGGTCTGTCCTTGTTCCCATCGACGCAGTCACCGCAGCCCGCAGTCGTACCATCGTTTGAGTCATCCTTTGGAGTCGTATCTCTCCAGTTTTTTCGGGACGCTAGATGTGAAGTCAGTTCATTCTGTTTTGTGTGGATCTCCCGGGTCCAAGTCACAGTGTCTGTTGTGCCTTTCGTGGTGGTTGAGTGTTGTCTAAGCAAGCAAGAGGAGTCCGCGTGTCCTGAGTGTAATCCCGATACCGTTCTTGTTGTTCCCCGAAAAATCGCCGAATAACTTCTGGAGAGAGAGAGAGTGAAATGAAGTGAATGAACCGGAAGAAGCAAAACAAAACGCGTGTATGTTCTTCGTGTGCGGATATTTAATGGAGATGTAATTAAAGCGATAAAAGTGAATTGTTTGTGAAGGTTGCAAATATGTAGAATGTGAGTTTTGTATTGGGAAAAAAATAATACTTGAAGTGAACTATTGATATAGAAACTGTTTATCCTCCAAACACTTGTAGTGTTAGTGCAAACAACCGACGTTTTGTTGATATTAGCAGATAAGCAAATTCATCTCGCATCTAGCAAACGTCACCCAGAATGACAACTAAAATTATCTCAGTAGCCGTTGTTTCCTACATGCCCAAACAAATCAAACAATACGCTCGAGAGCTTGTGCTTGTGCGCCCCCATCTTTCGTGCTCAGTTTGCACGTTTTTGATATAGCCAACCACCGGGCGTGTTGTTTACCCGCCTACCACTACAAACAACGGTACGACACAAAAGATGCACACACTTTCGCACAAACGCTTGCTGCGCCTTTGTTCCATTCATCTCCCGAGGTTCAGTGGCGGCGACGCACCCCGATGATAAAAACGCAAGGAAAACTCGATTGTGTGACTCAAATTTTTGGGAGAAAATTTCATTCACCACCACACACTGCAGTAACGCAGCGTTTGTGTGTGTGTGTGTCGTTGAGTGTGCCCCACACAGAGAGCGGGTGAAGCCGAGAACAAACGACACCGACGACGACGCATTGTGTATCGCGTCTTGCGTACACAACACATTCTACGGTGTTCGGTTTCTTCTTCGGTCAGCAATATGATGGCATCAGAAGACTGCCGAGATTCAGTGTTTTTTGGAGGGTTTTCCCTTGCTTTATCTCCCGGTGGTTGCGTAGTACGGTGAAAGGTTTTCACCTTCACCAAGACAACAACCAGCAGCAGCTAAATACAGCACGGAGAAAGAAAATTCTTGCAAAAACAAGCTGAGACCACCGTGTGTATGCTGTAATGCCTTGCTAAAACCATTTTCCACCTCGCACCACAAAAACGGAAATCAATACCTCTGCTTCTCACACGATGGTGAAATATCTTGTCTTGCAAAAAAAAAAGCGGAGCAAGACAAAAGGTGTAAAAGAAAATCTTCCTTCTATTCGCAAAATAGACATCCATTTAGGTTTATTTGTTTTTTCCCCACACAGACAATTGAGCCAGTGTGCGTGTGAGTGTGTGCGTAACGTGCCATGTCCTCGACTTTTCTGCCTCTAGTCTAGTCTGACGGACTTTGATTGATCGTTAGAGGCCAATCCTTCTCTGTTCGGTCGAGATGATCTTTGGAGCAGCGGGAAAAATCACATCCACGCGCGCGCGAGTCAAGTCACGCGTTCGCTGAATGGTGCCGCTCGTACCGCTTCCTGCCGAATGCCGAAATCCTAACATTTGATAACACTTCGCTTTATCATTTGCTTCACCGTCAGCTCGCTGGCAATGACATTTAGCCACTAGGGCACTCGCAGCTGTCAATCAAGTGTTGTTTGTCCTTTCATCGTTTCGTCAAGCTGTAGTTTGGCTAATATTGAGCTTGGTAGCTGACGAAGACGTCGTTGTTGAAGTACGTTATGCTGAGCAATGAGATTGATTTGATTATGTTTCATTAGCGTAGGTTAAAGTAGAAAATATATTGATTTAAATATTTTTATCATATGCCATAAAATATTTTCTTCTCATCAAGCAGAACCATAATCGAATCAACCACGACCTTGACGTATCTGACGTACTTTTTATTTGACATTTTTCTGTTGCTACTTCTTATTCTGGAGTTGTCGTTTTTCCCCCAACATTTCATTCTCCAAATGTCTTCGTCAGTGCCTTCCCCAGCCATTTGCTAATGACAGCACTTTCTTTCCATCTCATTTACCACGCTGATGGTCGCTTTCCATCTCATTTGACAGAGACAAATCAGTTGATGTGGTTCGTGATAATCTTGCGCAAAAAATCATCCTCCGATAAACATTGGCGTTTACGTTGCCATTTTCTTTTTGTGTTTTCGTTATAAATTCAATCAATTTATCCACCTCACTGTACTGATTGAATCAGCTTTGGCTGGCGTAATCGCTCCCGAACAGTTCAAGTGTAAAGCGAACGTTTGTATAGAAAATGTATATATGCACAGCGTTTTAAGTTGGAAGGCGATAAATCATCGCCCCGGTTGATAAGCAGCTACTTCAACACGTGTTCTCTATTTTGGCGATTATTCTCACCGTGGCCTTTTTGGCGCGGCTTTAACTGGTGGAACCGGGTTTTGAACTACTGCCAACAACACATCAAACAGGCCCGGCAGAAAGCTACATTACACAATGCATACAAAAAGCGATCAATTTTGGAATGGTTAGGTGCTAACCTTCGCACCATGACTGGTGTATGGAGGACGCGAAGCAGAAGTGTTTTACTTAAAACCGTAATTACTTTGCATCTTGCTTTCGGATGTCTGTTTATAGTTTACAGAGTTTACAGTTAGAGGGCTACGAGTATGAGTCATCTTAATGCATTAAAAGAAGGAAGCAACGGTTACAGCTGCAATAGATAAGCTAACGAGGTTATTACGTAGTGCATCCCACAATATACTGGACTTTGTATTCCGAATACGTTGACAGGGTTTAGCAACTAATGAGACACTTGAGTGATGTTTAAGATTTGAAAAATGGATAAAAAATTATCTCTCTTCCAACAGCAAACGCGCTATTGCAACTGATTCACTCAACAAGCACTTCACAGATCTACTTAACATCAGTCGAATTCGTATGATATGGCGTTGTACGTCTTAAAACATTACAATTGCATACTATTAGGCGCTACGACTTCCCAAAAAGTCCCAAAAATGAGTCAGAATTAGCCTAATATAAAATACAAAGTGAGAACCTTACCATAAAAAAATAACTGGTATCATTCCATTCAGAGTTTACTAAAAAAATGCGTTAGACAGAATTCTTAGGGTACAGACGTAATCGATTCAAAACCGGTTGCTGTACCCTGGATAAAACGCTTGCTAAATGCTTTCTCAGCTCAACCAACCACTGTAGCGTGCTCCATTAAATCCCCAATCTCATTACTTTAGCACCAAGATCAACAAACCAACAAACCGGAACAAAAGAAAGTCAAACTGTCAATTCAAAGCAAACACACCAAGTGGGCTGGCCACCATATGTCCGCCACACGGAAACAATTAGTGTTCAAACAATTTTGCAACCACTCGTAGGCCAATTTTTTCACCCGAATCACCCGGAGCAAGTAATCGAACCCGAACCCGAAAAAGTGTGGCCCTTATAAGCTGAGTAAGTGATATAAAAATCGAAGAAACAACCATCCAGCCGGTAGCCTAAGTCGAAAATCAACAACCATTTTCGCGCAGTGTGATAAGAGTGGCCAAACATCGTCGTGGTTGGAAACTCGCTGTTGCCGCGTGCCGTCGGACAATGTCAACGTGCCTAGCTGCGTACTGTCAACAGCGCCATCGTCAGACCATCCACCGCCAGCGGTCGGTGGTCGTGTCGCAATCGAAAGCTTTAATAAACAGTGCATTGTTAGCGGTGAAGCAATAGGAATACGCGTGGCCGCGTGGTACAATATTATTCAAAAACCCCCCACCCTTCGTGCATATGCCAATATTATGCGATAGTTTGCGCGAACGCGAAAGGATTCGTCGACGGGTTTTTGACGGAACGAACGCACATTTATATTGTATTTCGCGTGCACGAACAAACGAGAGCGTTCGCGTGTGATTTAGAGAAACAAAACAAGCGTAAATTGTTCGTTCGTGTGTGTGCGCGCGTTTTTTGCTGTGTGATATTGCTCTAGTGCTTAAGGAACGCACAACGCCCAACATGTACAACATGTGGGCTCCGGAATCGGAAATCAACTCGATTGCCTTTACCAACATCCGTCATTCGGTGTCAGCTTCGTCTGGTAGGTATTTGCTGTTTTTAGGTGTATATTACTTCAGAGAGTTTCTGATAATTAATACGTGTATGGGATATTTGTAAAGTTCACAACGACTGCAAATGTATGCAATGTATTTTTAAAATCTTCTGACGTCAATTGAACACCATCTCTCCTGAAATTGATCAAGAACTCTAATTGCGTACTTGAAGGCAAGTTACACCGTTTTCGAGCCCAAGTAAACACGTTTCAGCTACATCTGAACACTGTTCAACCGTAGATAAACACTTGACGTCCAACTAAACAGCTGCTGCCTAACTAAACTTCGTTCAAACGAAACTCAACATCGTTCTACCCCAACTAAACATTTTGTATACCAGACGTCATAGCACGTTTATATTCCACCGACTCGTTTCTTGTAACATCGTTGTCTTCCCCGTTCATAGCAAACTCGCGGTCATCATGAAGAAAATGTTTTTTAAATTGTATGCAGTTTATTATAAAATTTTCTTGTGCCTGAATTAAAAAAAAAGTCTATTTTTAATCTATTAATCTTTGCAAATGAAAGGAACATTAAGAAGCTAAATCTATGTCATGTAAACATATCAGCTTGGAGGTGCCAAATGTTTAGTTGGGGTTGGACGATGTTGAGTTTCGTTTGAACGAAGTTCAGTTAGGCAGCAGCTGTTTAGTTGGACGTCAAGTGTTTACCTACGGTTGAACAGTGTTCAGATGCAGCTGGAAGGTGTTTACTTGGGCTCGAAAACGGTGTATTTAAGACAAAGTAATACTCCTTTCTGGATAAATTTGAGGGAAAAAATTACGAGGACTTTACGCGAGTACTATCCTTTGACTGTTGCCAGGATATTACTATTATTCCCAGGATACCAACTAGATTAATGCTTCAGAAAAGAGAGTTGCAGACGTTTTATATCCCGGGAGACACTCCTCGACGCTGCGCATTGAATACTGAGTTAAGGTGGACTACTACATAAGTTTCACTATCATCTCTTATCAGAGTTGGAGATATTCAAACTCCTACATCCTCTTGACAGACATCCTCTCGAAAGGTAGTGGCAAGAATTTCTGTATGGAATAAGAGTTCTTACGGTTATCTGAGCAATCACCTGTTTTGGTCGCAATAGGTCTAAAAATTGTATCCTTTTTACTACTGGTTTTCTGTTGTCATAAGCAGAGATGCCGGAGTTGACG
The DNA here is from genome assembly GCA_002091835.1 of Anopheles maculatus. Classification (NCBI taxonomy): domain Eukaryota; kingdom Metazoa; phylum Arthropoda; class Insecta; order Diptera; family Culicidae; genus Anopheles; species Anopheles maculatus. Next base: position 99,719 of record KZ062467.1, on the reverse strand, counting down.
AAAATGTCTCGGCGATACTAGTAACCTTAACCTCGGGCATTCGCAGAGGTTATGTTCTGATGTCTCCCTGGCGTCTTTGTTCCTCTTAATCGCTCAGAGTGACTGTTTCGTTCAATATCGTCCTACGTTGTGTTTTATTTTCATATTCAGTTCGTTATACACTTTAATTACCGAAATACACATATAAATTGATTTTACGGTAAGCTACATCGAAACCACGCGTCTTTTTTCTGTGAATCTCCCAACTAGACTGTCATCTCAGTTTGACAGCCCAGCGCTGCCAACACAAAAGCGTGCTTCTCCCACACGTCAAAATTCAAATAATCCGTTCACAACAGTGACCTTAGAAGAAACCGTATCCTACCTTCTCAAAATCGTTACATTTTGCTATAGTCCATTGAGGTATGTATCCTCAAGGATAATGAATACACCTGGAAGTATGCAATGAATTATTAAAAGTCTTCTTCGTGTTCTCTTACTCAACAATTTCAGTAGGTTTTGGCCTGCTATTTCTAGCTTTTTATGACTTAGTTTTACCCGAATCTTGATAATCATCTGCCGTGAACGCCTTTAAAATCGACTTTACCAACAAAATTTAGACAATTATAATATAATATTAGAATAATCCATTTCGTAACGCTGTGCAAGATAAGCACATAATCAACCTTTCGGCCACAGTCCCACCAACCTCCCTTTCCATGCAACAACAATTCGCCTTACATAAGGCATGGCCTATTGCCAACATTTTCCTTTGAAAAACACACAATTCGTACGATCCGAACATCAAACACATTCCACACCTTTGCAAACGAGCTGGAAATTACTCTTTAATAGCAGCAGCAGCAACACACATGCTTACACACAAAAAACCCTCCCTTAGCCCAGTGAGTCTCGCGTTATGAGTCATGTGAATCAACTGAATCTTTCACCACCTCGTACACTGCGTCAGATCACAAGCGTTAAAAGGGGGAGAACGCCAAACTGAATGCGATTAATTTTGTAAACATTCCCGCAAAACGATCATCCCGCAAAACGATGCGTTATGAAACGCGCCGTACCGAACGTACCACCTTACGCGTACTAGCAGCAATTGTTTATTTACTGTAGCTAAAGGGAATTTATTGCTATTTATTTACTGATTTGTACCTTGGCGGCTAGTGGAGGTGATTTGTTTTCACTTTCCATTTCCGTTCTTTCTTACGGTTTTTTGTGACATGAACACGGGACCTGTCCGGGGGGAACTAACCTCGCATGAAGGTGAACTCGTCTTTGATTTATATCACCACTTTGCTACAAACTGTAGTACGGATGGTTTAGCTTTAATTGAAAAATGGAATCGTGTTGATAGCAGCTGCATCACAGCTACACAAAACGGCATCCTGTAACCTGTGTCCACTTCAGACTCATCCTGCTGGAATGAGGATGTTCAGAAACAAATTGCGATAATCTTTTATCCACTCGCGTTTGAATTGAGGCAACCAGTAGCCACAAATTTCTTGTTCCTACCCCATGCTGTTGCTACCACTTCACCGGCTAAAAACGGGTAATCCGTCAGCCATGCCCGTTTGCCCGGTGCAGCCAACAACGAGCGGCGAAACAAACGAGGCCTCCTGTCCTGTTTTACATATTCCCATATCCTGCCCGGTGACGGAGAGTTTCCGTTGCCACGCTGGCGGTTGCCGCTTGGACACCTATTTTTTATCGTATTACCCATTGTGGCACAGGCTAATAGAGTGTCCTTTTGCTCACTTGCCGGCCGTGTGGAGTAGATTGCTCGCTTTTTGTTCACTCGAGTGCCGAAGCGACACATTCAACCGAGTGCATCATGTACACCGGCAGTGTACCCGGAGTTACACTATTAGTGAGTCCGGAGCTACTGGTACGACATGTAGAGAGATAATTGGAAAAAGGTCCTTCCCGTACACCTGCCTGATGCTCTGGCGTGGTTTAAATCCCACCACAGGGAGCGCACGAAAATTGGCACGACAGGGAGCGCATCCTTAAGCATCCGGCTCCTGTTTTCCTCTGCAGCTCTATTCATGTTTAATTGCACTTTGTTTGGGTTATGAAAATACTGGCCTCCGTTACAGGTTCATGTGGAGTACGGCTTGCTTTGCTGTTACCCTTCATCATTTAACGATGCCATATGCGAGCCTTTACTTGAATAAGCGTTCGTTCTTACTACTACCGGACGTTGTGAGCACTTTTATCATGTGGGTTTTGCGTTCCTTTTTTCTACCTATTGCCAACCGTAAAAAGTGCAGTATCACTGTGCTGCGAGATTCAAACACGACTGATAAGAGCAATTTGAAGACACCGTATTTTCGGCCAAGGCAATAAAGCATACCGTGGTGACGAAAATTGCACACCGTGTGTTAGTAGAGCCAGTATTACGACCGGATGCTAATTTTGAAACTGAGATATTTCTGGATTTGCTAGGCCACACCATGTACATCGTAAGGGGGTTTTTTAGTGGGGTTATAAGAGACCCTGGACTCTATATTTGTGTGTGCAAACTTACGTATCGCATGACTACGTTAAATTCGTTATCTGTGGATAATATAACAATTTTCTTACTTTTTTATGATATTGTCAGTTGTAGAAGTTAACACCAGGTGACCAGGTCACCAGGTAGGGTGCGGTAAATTTGGTTCAAAGTTCTCGTTTACTTATCAGGCGCTTCACGTCGTTGGCCTGCTGCTACAGTTCTCGATACTGCCCTCGGTTTAGCTCCATCGTCTGCAAATTTTATATTCTGGCATTTTGTGGCAGACGCATCAACGCAGTCTCTCCATCACAGCTTAAGCATAGCACGCATTCTCAGTCCATGTGGAAGGTCTCACCGGAGCCTGGATCATCAAACAGTTCTTAGAGCTCATGTTCTTCTTCTTCTTTCTTGGCCTAACGACCTCTTAAGGTCATGCCTGCCATTTCTGGCTTACTAGACTAATTGATACCGCATAGTTGGTTAGTCAATCCTCACTATGGAGGAACGGCCCAGATCTGACTTGAATCCCGGTCCTGCCGTGAGAAGACCGGCGCCGCTGTCGCATCACCACCGGGCCGCCCTCCTGTTCTTACACAGTTCAAAAAATCCTTCAGCGTATTTTCTTCTCCATCACGTGTTAAATGAATTCGTCAGTATTGGACAAAGTTCATGTTCCTGATGCGTATTTAACCGTACTAAGATTATAAAGCTCCTATATAGTCCAGCTTCAATCTTCGCTATGTAGATAGTTGATCTGACATTTGACCTCAGGTAGATAACACCTGCGTATATCAGACAGGCTCATTGGTAATGTCATAATAATTCTTTTGCATTATTTGTCTGATCTTTTGGTAAGCTTTTCCTACTCAGGAGAGCCTCAAGCCAATGAGGGCTATGCCATCACCGTATGCTTTGATCTGGATTGACTTATAGCAGATAATCCTCGAACCTCTCCATCTACGAAGCTCGGAGTGTCCTATCTAGATTCCAAATTCGGATCACCTAACGATAATAGCAAATTTTGTGATGCAGATTGCATACTTCAAAGCGCTTCACTTCTTAAGCGCCTAAAACCATGCAATCTGGATTATAAACTTTTTTTTCCAACTTCTGTATTCGAAGGACGCTTAGCTAAGAGCTCTCTTCTTAAGAGGTTCAATTGCCACAAAAAAAAACACTCACACACAATATCCCAGACACTACAAAATCACCGTGTGTCTTCAATATGAAAATAAATGGTCAGTACGTGTGGCGTATTTTCCGCAATATTTATCGTGTGTTATTGTACTTTTTCGACCAACCAACCGCTACTGCTGCTTCCCAGCAAATGCACACCATCACCAGTTTTGCCCGTGTGTCTCCGCGTGCGACAGGGTGCTTATTCTTCCGCTGCTTATGAGACTCACGCGAACCTGTCCACCACTGTGTTTACCGGGGGTATGAAATAGTTCGGACCATAAATCATCCCCCAATCCAGCAAAGGTACTCGGCGCCGAAATTTGGGATTCTACGAGTTTGTCCGCTTCCTAGTCATCATTGCAGAAGGAAGCACGATATTTGGACTAATAAAATTTATGGCGATACACTGTTGGACGAACGGAAGCTCTCGACGCCAAACCACTCCGGCACCGGTGAATGTTTGCGACAAAAGAAATCAAGCATAAACAAATTTGGGACATAAATTTTGCATAAACAGTCTTCACGTGTTCGTTTGCCAAAGCGCTTTTGACACCTTGGATAAGAAACCGTCGCGTTTCGTTGTCGTCGTCGTCGTCGTCGTGTCCCGGAAGATGGGGCGAATTGGGTCTCGCTCTCTGTTTTGCTGAGCTTAAATTGTGTAGGGCTTTTTTACTTGCTTGCTTGCCTCTATCAGTACGTAATGCGGCCAATCTGACGATCAATAATGCGTTCTGGCTCGTTCGTTGTTTTTTTTTCACGGCCAGATTTCGTTGCTTTCCAATCAATGAATGTTTGGCTCGTTGTCGAAGAATCTCAGTCAGATTTTTGTTCCGGCTTTGGTTTGCCATTTTTCTATCAGCAAGAAATCTTTCACTATCAGCAAAACCTCTCCGCTAAGTTATGCAACCATGCGATTGAACACGGTGGCGTAGGAAAAACACAAACGCTGATGTGAAAAGCAAGGAACCAGAACGGAAAAGATAAGAATAAAATATGTTCCTTGATAAACTACACACCAACACACACACGCCGGTGGGAGAAAAAAAACACTGCCAACGAGCATTCTTCCTTTCGTCCTTTCTGGCACTCGTTCGCTCACTTTTTCCACTTCCGCTTTACACTTCCAATTGCCAAGGTTGGGTTTTTGATTATCACAAGCCGACCTTCAGCGGACCACCGCTCAGACCACCCAGAACGGGGTGATCACAAGCCGGAGCTTTCCATTAAGCACGGCCAGACTTTGTGGCGCATTTGCTTCCGTACGACCCATCATTATCATTGCGCCTTCTCTGCTCCTCGGGCTCTGGCAAATGGATTATCCTCACGGAATGATTCTTCCTTTAAAGTAGGTTTTTTTCTTGTTTCTGCGTGTGTTTGCCAGCCTTATGCTGGCCTTCCTGTGATTGGGAGTCATTTTTTAACTCATTCCAAGCTTCCGGATTGTGGGGCGATAAAAAAAACAACAACACAACCAAACGCTACACGCTTCGCCTGTCTGCCTTGTGCCACACCGTTACAGCATTGTCTGTAAAGGGCACAGGTCGGCTAGGTCGCGCAACCGTCCGCTATATAAAGCATGTAATGAATATCGGTCAACTCAGTCTCTATTAATTATTCACCGCCACGGACATGGACGAATGGCGACTGACTACAGACACACACACACACACACACAGTAAATTTACTGTAAGGAACAACCTTCTATTGCGGCATTTCGTGGTGTAGACCGCACACAATGCCGAAGCCTCTAACACAATTGGAAGAAAATTCAATTTTCCAACACTTTCCCATCGATGAGTTGGAGAAATTTTTGTTCACAAATTTAATTTTTCAAAGCCATATACACGCTTGCTCTTGTTTTTCTGCTGCATCATCACCGGGATCCCTTCGCGTTCGACCACATTAATAAGCAGTTTTCGGGTTATGATCGGGCATATGTAATGTGCCTTTCGAACAGGGTTCCCACTTTTGTCACGAACCAACGGAAAGGCTTAGAACGGATTCTCGCAAAGGAGAGACAGCAAGCAACAACAAAAAAAGGGCACTATCACATACCCCAGTCAGCCAACCAGGCCAGACAAGCTTACAGCACGCTTCCAGCCGACCGTTAACACATTTATGATTCATACCGTATTAATAACGAGCTTCGGATGGTGTGAGGAAGACGGTACTCTCTTCGCTTCCTTTCGTTTAGCACCGTCTGCCACGTGCCGAAAGGTATGAAAATCACAAAAATTTCATCACTCACCAGGCGTCTCCATCCACCAGGCGTCTCCATCCACCAGGCGGCTCCATCTACCAGGCGTCCGCTTTCGCTCCACCGCTTCGGGCCAGGTGTTGATGAATAAACAAATAATCTTTATCCAACTCCACCTCCACCGCCTCCACTCTCTGGCCGTGGAAAACTGCTGAAGCAGATCAGAAAGAAAAACGGAAGCCAAGCGTGTTCATGAAATTAGCTTTGTTTATTTTCACGCCAACCAAATTAAAGAAATAAGGCTCGAAAAATCAAAGAAAAGCTTAATGGCTCAACAAGTCTCGAACACGTCGCCCTTTTTTTGTGTGTGAGGAAAATAAAGAAGAATGTACCGAACAACAGAAAAAAGTGTATTGTAAGAAACCTAGCTGCCTCTAGCCGGCATCGGTTGGTCGAAAAAGGGGTTCCCCGTAGTTGAATCGCTTAACCCATTTACACCACACGCAAAGCTAGTGTGGTGCTTTATACGCCTAGCGCCCGTTTGGTGTTTTCGCGCCCAGGAGTAAGTGTGTTTCAGTGCCAGAGAGGTTCGTCGTTAAGGGCAAAGTTTAATGATTTGCATCCGTTTGAAAGGGGGGGAAAGAAAAGGAAACGATGGTTTGGGTTCCCCCAGTTCCTTACAAAAGCCGTAGGAAAAATGGCACGAATGTATTACCCTTGGCGGCATGACGGCGAAGAAATGATGCAGGAAGTGAATTATTCAAATTGCTCTAATTGGTGGAAATGTACCAATCACCTGCTTCTTTGTGTGGAGAATGACAGTTTTTTTTTTTTGTTTCGCTTTTTACCCGAACGAGGGAAGCAAAAGAAAATTGGTACAAAAACTCAAAATATCCAAAGAAGCAAGTTCATCAATTCAAATGTCATACCTCTTAAATGCCGTACCCATTAAAAAGGGGAATGATGCTTGAACACGCACGCACAAACTACACGATGAAAAATGTCGCCCATCATCATCATCTAGTACATATTAATTTCAATTTTCTTTTTAACACCGGGCGTGTACTTATTACGCCCCATTACACTCACTACAAAACGGTTCACGTTGGGTTGGATTAAATTACAACTTTCGGACAAAAAACGCTCAAAACAACCCGCCAAAGCAAGCTTTAATCGTTCGTTTGTTTTGTGCTTTAAAGCTGTCAATAGCGTTGTACATCACAATCGTACATCAATATCGATTTATTAGTCCCGCTGACGTCTTCTGTCAAGTGTCTTTCGGTGGCGGACGTATCGATTCATCGGGACCAAACAAAAGCAGGACTCGTGCAACGGTGGTCGCTTCCCAACAGACAGAGTGACTCCTCCTGAGCCGTCATAAAACAAACTTTGATGCGTTAAAATGCAAAAATAGGAAGATGTTTATGTTTGCTTTTTGTCCCTCCATATTCTTCGATGGGAAGAAACGAATTGTGGATTTTATTTCTTTTCCCTCATTCAGTGGAACCGTAAAAATTGTCACCAAAACTTTTGTTTGTATACTTCGCTAAAGCTCGTCTATTGCTTAAGTTAATGTCCGGTTCGGTTTGCTTAGCGGGATTCCCTTTTGCCTACTGCTGATCGACAGAGCGCTCTTCACTAAGGAACTCGCGCTCCACTCCTGTCTAGCCACGATGGCGACCGTTCCGTTTTATGCTTTTGTCTCTGTCCTCGTATTTACTTTTGTTTATTTGCCCTTCACTCATCGGGAACCATAAAAACGGACCCATTTCGCCTTTCGAAAAGGTTAAAGGTTCATTCGATTGGTTGTTTTTTTGTTTTCGTGACGCAAAACGGACACAACCACACTGGCACAACACACATCCCACACCCCGAAACTATTCGATTTATATGCATTAGATAAGATACGTTATTAGCTCTCGCTTCACTTTACGAGCACGAATGTAGTGATGGCAAAAGAAAAACCCCGAAAACGCACACGCTGTCAACCGCGCTGAAGGTTTAGAAGTTCGGGCTCTCGTCAACAACGATCACACCAACCACAAAGGGCCATTTGACGCCTCGAGGGACCCCATACATATTCACGAACTCACTGACACTGAGGCCCATCTATCCGCGTCCAAACACACCGAGCCACTGTCATAATCTTTTGCCCGAGTATAGAAGAGCAACGAAAACACAGAGAGAAAAACAACCCCCCAAAAGGACCATCATCGTTCGCATCGGATGCCACCACGATGCGAGCAGTGCCGGGTGTATTTATGCAAATTGTAGAAGGCCGCTTAATTAAGCATCGAGTTTCATATGCCTGGGCATGGGCTGGTGTATGCGAGCCCTTCACCAAGGTCGCACATCGTCCATAAGCAAATGGTGCATGTGTGCCGAAAACTGTGGGGAAGGCCAGAAAAAAAAACAAACTTTTAATGTTCGCACCATACCAATTTAAATGATTGCACAATAATACAGTTTGTGTGAGCAGCAGTATCGGGTAAGGTGACTGACGATATCGATAGCTTCACAGCTTTTTATCAAACAAAGTTTTCCGCATTGCAGTCACAAGAAACTTCAATCGTGTACAGTGTTTCATGATTATAATATCATACCGCTTGATATAGACACAACTCTTGCGACAATATTAACAATGCTATTTTCAGGCATACTTCTTATCACTGCTACCTACTTCTACTGATGCGCTGCTGTGCAATGTGGCGTGATGCCACTCATCGCTGTTGGCTAACGATGTTTTGCAAATTCAAATATTTAACTGTGACGGCATCATGTCTCACTATCTCTCTGCTGCAACTGTTAACAGATAGCGCGCTTTAAAGATTTTATCGAATCCCAAGCAGGAAGCTATTGCGAGCTGACCTTCAAGGCTTTATTTTTCCGTCTAATGCTTCTTGATTGATTTTTCTGCTTCCACCTGCAAACAGTGGTGACTCAACCCCAACTCCCACACAGCCTACTCAGCATCGATAGTGCCGCATTAGGGGAGAAAAGACTTTACCACCCAGCGACCCTTAACTTCGTCCGGATTCTTCCCTATGAACCGCAATCCAAATGCAGCTGCTCTTGTATCGTCGTTTTTCGCTCGGCTAGCTCTGCTATCCTGTTTCGTTTCGGTGCGGTAAAAGTCTTCAATTCGTTTCGCTCGATTGGCAGTCAACCAAAAAAGCATCCTTATAAAACCACTGCAATGGGTAAGCTTAGTGCAGCGGGCAGCGCGAGTAGGGTAACGGCCCGTCGATATGTTTTGGTGTTGTCGCTTCCAACGCTTCAAACCGTTCGAGACGAGTTTGTAAAATATTCAAACCACACCACAACACGAAGCTTTTCGGCCATCGTTGGAAAACCACGTAACAGTGGCGTAACCGGGGTGGCGTTTTTGCTCCACAAACACGATCCAATCACGTCTGCCAAGCGGCGGACAGCGGCTGACGGACGTTCAATCTGTTCAAAATGTCGTTTTTCGAGCGGATTAAAGATTGCATATGGATTTTGAGCCACTGCCAAAAAGCACACCTCCGGCAAATAACCAGGGGCGTTTGCTCAACACCCAATCGACACCATCGATCAGCAGACTGTTGGCAAAGCTTCACCCGGGTGCGGCCCGGTATTTGTAAGATCTAATGGTCGTTAGTTTGGGTGCCATTAAACGGAATAATTGAAGCTTTACTAGGCAAGATTTGTACGCGGTAAGGTGTAAACAGAGATATCTTATGGATTTAAATTTTGGAGTTGTGCAATCGGCTGTTGAGCGTGAATGGTTTTTTTACAGATTTGAGAAATTTTATTCTACAGAGAAAAAGAACAAACCAGGTTGAGTTTTCTTGGCAGTATAACGGTCATTTTAAATTTCGTTATGACATTTTGACTCCAGAAACGCCTCGATCTTTACTTGTACATCGAGGAGACTCTGTAATCAAACATTTAATAAATTCGAAGCAACAGTTAAAGTAGACATAACATGGCTTGTGGCTCTCCTAGTTGGCACAAGCGGAACTAAACCTTGGGTTGGGGACCAACGAAGCGAGGATTTAAATGATGATGGCACCACCAGTGGTCTTCTCAACAAACACTAATCTTCGTAGGGCTAAATAGGTAATCGCTGATTAGAAGTTGTCCAAAACTTCAACTACCTGGGAACAAAATTCAGATGCAATAGCAATAGGTATAAAACTTTATAGTCCCAGTTCTTACATACGTGCCTGACACATGGACTCTGTCTAAAACCGGCGTGTACGTGTGATCAGAAGGATTTTTGGTCCGGTATGTGTAGAAGGAACAATGAAGTCTACAAGCTGTAAGGCGTTCTTATCATCATGGAGAGAATAAGACTCACCAGACATCATTAGACTGGTCATGTCGTGAGAGTGACTTTCAAAGTCCCAGCCTATAATGCCTTATAAAGCGTAGATCTAGAAGGACAGACCAGACGAAGTAGACCGAGATGGTATTTTGTAAGCGATACAATTGTCAATACAAGAGCCCATCTAAACTAGACTGTACTCTGATTTAGAATAATCTGCGCATGAGAATTGAGATCCGTATACATCTAATAAAAAAGTAGGTTCTGGAGTTCCTTACACGATTTGATAGACTCTCTTAGTCAACTCACAATCCCATCCATATTCTGGATAATTCCAACCTGTAGGTAGCATACCAGGAGGAATGCTGATGCTGGAGGTAACCACACAATAAAACTAACGATCCTGGGACCTTATATTAGCACTTGAGAACGTGATTGCTGGGTCAGCTACTCTGACAATTACGAGTATGCGTATTACCCCGGATTTGTGGATGGACAGTAGAGGAACTGGTACAAAGACGACTTCTATGAGTTGTGCAATAATGCAGTCTCGGGTGGGCTGGTCTTGTCTCGGGAATGGCGCCAAACAACCCATCGTGTGTTCTTGTTAGATCATCCACAGATGTGGATGATTGGATTGAACTTCCACAAAACATGAGCAACCTAACGTGAGCGATAAAAACTTAAAACGGTTGAAATAGCCCTGAAAGAGAAACAAAAAAAAACTAAACTCACTTTTAAACTGTTGTACAATAAACCTCCAAGTGAGTGTTCAATGATGTTGCAGTGTTGCAAAGCAAATGTAACATTTTCACCGCAGTTCAGTTAACATTGCACTGCGATAAATTGAAACAACTTATCAATCTATCTGATTGCGCTGTCCATCTATTGCTTCCTACAACTCCACTCGCAATAAATCCTAACGGCAGCAAAGCACACAAGTGATCGATACTTAATGCATAAAGAACCCTCAACAAAAACACTCCGTTCAGCTCCATCGTCCATCGGCTTTGAGTCACTGCTCTTCGTGAAAATCCAACGTCAATCAAGTTGGATTTGTTGCAAACCGATGTGGAGAATGAAAATCTGATTGAAATTAATCATACCCAAACCACCCACCGATTCATCCGCCAACCATGCACCACTCTCGCCAGAGAAGTCAATCGTCGTCTGTATGGCTTCCAGCGCTGCAACGAATTAAACACCTTACCGTTCGCTCGACGTTTACCTTTACGCTAGCGCTGCTGCTGGGAACGGACTGCAATTTCACTGGCACCGGTGCATCCTTGACACGCCGTCGCTGCCGACGACCGGGGCCAACAATCCCGGTTGCATTGAGTGCGATCGTTAGCGCCGGTCGGACTGCTCGGTAAACTCGGCCGTATAACCGTTCACCTCATGACCTCCAAAGCAAACACCGCCGGTGCAGCCAACCCGTCCGAAGGTGTCTATTTGGAAAACCGGGCATTACTACACGTCGCGATGATGTTTTTACACGTCGCGCTTTTACTTTCATCCACTCGCGCGAACAAAACCGAACATGTTGGGACTTATTTTAAGCCACAAGTTCCAGATTCATATCATCCGTGCTACCGGTCTGTCTTTATATCACCGTTTCCCACTGAGGTATTTTTCCATCGGTAAGAATCGTGACGGTATTTTGATGTTTTGCGTGAGTGGTTGCTGGTAACCCCATTACTCCAACATGCGATCGTTGGAAGTTTAAGGAAGTTTTTCCACTTTTGGTTCGTTTTTTATTGTCTTCAAAGTTACCACATAATGAGACCCAAACACCAAATTCGCTCCCTGTGAAGAGGCAAGATTTTTATGTGATTGAGAAACGTTGAGCAATAAGTTGCTTTACGAGGCACTTGTTGTCTGGAACGTGCCCGGAAGTTTGCTCCATATTTTCTTCGCTAGGGTGCCATAAATCGATGGCCATTACTATCGCTGCCAACACAACCCGTGAGCACACCAGCGAGCCCAAAACCCACGGAATTGTTGAGCCCCAAACCCACGGATTGTTGCGTGACAAATGTGCATACAGGTGTGCGCGATTTAGACGCTGTACGTTCGATCGAAAGATTAGTCCTGTATATCCATTGCTCCCGATGGGACTGTGGAGTCCTTCCCAGAACCTCAATCCAAACCGTTTGATATTATCCATTACAGTGGCTTCATGTTGGCTGTGGTTCAAATTTCTTCCCTTCCTCCGAAGACACTCTTGTTTTGCACCAAGAAAACAAACCGAGCACAGCATAACCTTGACATTGCCATCTGAACTCTCCGAAAATGGGAACATCAACGCTTGATCGTTGAAGTGTTTGTAATTGAGCGACGTGACGGTACTGGTTGATGAAAAATCATTAAAACCCGTCAAGAAAACAGGGCTTTCAACGGTCGCATCAGGTGGATACGTAGTTTGGGAGTTTAATACCACATTCCACGCGCTTCATTTCGCAATTCAACACGTACCGGGCGGGCGTGAGTAACGATGTAAACGATTGCTTATAAAACATTCCCATCGGCACGCAAACCCACTGGCTTAAGGAATGGCACACGGTGCTAATGTTTGGTTTGCTTTTCTTGTAAGGCAAGAAACCCTAAACGGGTGTTCTTCTCTCTTTCGCCAAAAGTGTCCACAAGTCACGAAGATGTCATTCTAGCGTCAGATCACCTGTACACCATGTTTACCGCGCTTTAGCTTGTTCTTTCTCTTGCGCTCCGCATTTTACTAGCTGCTGTCATTAGGGGTTTTTGCATTAGAATGCCGACGATGAAACCGGTAACTCGGCACACTTTCTAGGAAGGAAATCGAATTTCCTCCTTTGCTGACTGATGGTTGTGCCATAAAAAGTTTATCACGAAAATAAGACAAAAATACGCTACCGGTAAAGAAAACAGCAAATGAAGGGGGGGGATGAAGTTTAATTAAAAAGTTTTTGTTTTTCTACCATAACCTTCGACATCTCCGATGCCGGCATGCGGAATTAAATAAGTTCCGTGCGCTTTTCCTCGTCGTCTCTTTTTTTAACAGGGTTTTCCGGACCTTGCACATTCTTATGATGAATCTAAACTACGAAACTAAAATTTTATCAGAGTTTTTGACAGTTGTATTTTGATGGCATTTACATTTAAACTAATAGACTGACAGAAAACTGCTGCAGAAAACTATAGCAATTCACCGTTACTTCGCCCAGTGAAAAAACCTAAACAATACTCTATATGAGGTAAAGTTCTTCTTCTTCTTCTTTTGTCGAGGTATATCACGCTACGACACTGGAACTCAGCTTCCTGATCTTTCCTGTGTTAATACGAGACTGTGCTGCCACTACCTCTATTTAAGTTGACCGGCAACTGATGGCCATATGTCCCATGAGGTAAACCTCCTATCTGTCAAATTTCTAGACACCTTTTGCACTCTGCCTTGACCAAAATCTAAGAAAAAGACTAAACATTTGGTGCCGTGACCAGGATTTTAATGGTTATTCTTTATTTTTATGTATTTGGTTAGTTCAATTCAAGACATAGCGCAGGGTACAGGTCGAAAGGAAAAGCTAGCATGAATAAGTAAATACCTAAGAAAAAGATTAAACATTTGGTGTCGTGACCAGGATCCTTGAATGGAAATTGATTCCAGAAATTAAACCGCAACTAAGGATCTCTTCTTCCTTGGCACTATAACCTCGTGAGGTCTTGGCCTGCCAGCTATTGCTAGATTTCTACGACTAAGTTGTACCCGAAGTTGGATAGTCAGTCCTGCGTACGGGGAGGCGGTCCGCCGGGATTCGAAGCCAAAAGGAGTGAGTTTGAAGCCAAAAGGAGTCACCAGTCGACGCAGAGAGTGAGAGTCGTAAAAAATCTTTATGCTGAGTTAAAACTACAAACTCCTTTGCAAGATTAGACTCACTCATTCACTCTTACTCATTGTGCACATCTCTATTTGAACTAAGAAGCAATGTTCATCCAAGGTGAGCTGTAACTGTGGTGAGCAGATCCTGGTCACGGCACCAAACCTTAAGGAGTTTCTTATTTTGGTATTTGGTTATTCGTTTGAGGTTTTCCTTTCAATGTTTGCTTTTTGAGATATGTTTAGGTGTCATTTTTTGCAAATTAAGAAAAACCCTTTTTCTGAAAAATCACAAAATCAAATATTAACATTCAGCCAAACTAACTAATATTATGAGTAGCCTATCGAAAACCGATCAATTGTTTCATTAATGAGAAGAGTGTTGGTACAGTGATGTAATTTATATTGAAGTCCTAGAATATTATTTATCTCGAAATGCGCACAGTTTTTGACCCGGAAAACCCTGCATCACCGCATCAGTATTGCGATATTAAGCATGCAGAACACAAATTTAATAACAAAACATTGCTTCGAAGCATCTCTTTCGATTTGCTTCTTTTCGTTTTTTCACTGTAAACAATCAACTTTAGCAAAGAAGCATGTGCCTGTATGTAAAGAAATTCTTCAAACTGTACTTTTTTCCGCCATCGAAACGATACACAAATCGAATCGTGTTCGTATGGAAAACTTTTCTTACCATTAATATGTTATGTGTAGCAAAAGACCATATTTTCACTCACAAAAGCCTGTTTGTGTGTGTGTGTGTGTGTGTGTGTGTGGTAAAAGGGAACAAAAAACCCTTATCTTCTTGAGCTATTACGTTCTTCCGGTGGCAAAGAAAAACATTAACCGTGAGTAAATAAAAGGCGCCCATCTCTACGCCACTTGGCAGTTCAATCATTCGCTCCCGGTTGTGGGCCTGATCGACGTTCGGCCCCCCCATATCGGTGGCACCCTTGGGTGTCCTCCACATAAATGATAACCTTTTCTGCCTAAGTATTCCCTGCGGCCAACCATTAACCGACCGGGCCGTACTGTTACGAATGGCGAACGTGGTGCGGGAGGACTCGGAAATTTGAAACCATTTTCCAAGAAAAGCCACCATTTGCAGGCGCTCATCCCTGGCCCGCATCGATCGGTGGTAGACAAGTGTGGTCATAAATGCAGTGGTTTGAGTGGTTTCCCCGCGCGTGTGTGTGTGTGTTCCGGTTCGATTGGTATGAAACGATTGGTGAAATCGATGCCCGATGTACTGGAATTCGATACCGAAAACGTGAACCTTCTTTCTCCAAAAACACAGCGATGGGAACAAAACAAGTGTAGAGTGTGCTCACACTCGTCAGCTGTGTCCTTGACGAACCGTACCAAGCCCCGTACCATATGGTGGGAATAATAGTTTTGCTAACATTATACATTCGGGGTACGTGCTCATAATACATTGCTGCCCCATTACTGCGCAACTTAGTTACACACAGTAAAGCACGGCACTGGCACGGCGTAAGTGCAGCCGGGACTCACAATCAATGACACTCCCATTTTCGCGGAATGTGCCATTTCAAGCACATATTTTAAGTTTTTATGCATCTAATACGTGTTCCCCCCATTACCCCACAAACCACAAAACCCCGGAAGCGGCTCGTGGAAGCGTTCGTGGTTCGGTACGGTGAAGAAGACATAAACAATCGCTCAATTTTTGGTGCCCATGATGGTGCCATTATTACTTTCCAACCATTTCCGCCTCACAGCGAAATGAAATGTTTGTGCATTTATGTGTGTCTATGTTTGTGTGTGTGTGTGTGTCGAGAGCAATAAAAATAAAATTAAATTTTATTCACCTTTTGCTCGCGGGTTTTCGCTACGCTAACTACTGTTTTTGCCGAAAGGTTACCGATGTCGACTGCTGACTGCATTGCTAACGATTGCATGCAATTCCTGGCACCGAGCTTCAGGCCACCACCACCTCGCCCGGACGAGTTTCGGACGAGGAAACGGCTTCATTTGCGTAAATTAAATTTCGTAATACCCATAAAACACGCTCATCGGTGCATCGGTCCCGCGGGAGTATTGCACCACGCGAACATTGTGCCGTCCGGCGTCCATTAAAACGAATGGGGGCTTTTTGCGTTTTACCGAGCATTCCGGGCAGCACGCACTACCGGCATCATGATAGGCCAACACAGTGTACTGGATATCGACACAACAACCACTGGCCTAGAAGTGGTAGTTTTTGGCGGAGGGGGGGTTGGGTCCTCCTACGCAACCCCCAGCTACATCAAGCAAAGGTCCTAACACGTCCGTGTGTTTTCATTGCGCAATATCGCACTATGACTGCGGAAAGCGAACATGCTCACATGCACCGAATTGGGCTTTTTGCCATTTTGTGCAATAGTTTGTGTTTGTTTGCAACGAAAAATTCGTCCAGAGTGCAGAAATGTGTCTAATTGGCTTTTGAAAGGGCATTTTAATGGTGACTATGTTATGCGGATTGCATACTTTACGGCAAATTCGGTAAATGAGGTCTAAAAGTATGATCATTTTCTAGCAAATTCCTCGAACTCCAAACTACGTCCGTCATAAATAACAATTAGTACAGCAACAACTCGCAACTAATGCGGTTCCAACTTCGAATGACCTACTTGCAGGTATCTCGACGCTCTCGAGCTGCGGAGATCCAGAGCGCCTGCCGGAGCTACCGCCGGGTGATGAACAGCGTCTTCAGCGAGCTGCCTTGAATCTACAACAGAAATTAATACTTCGCGAGTGGCTTAAGGAGCATCGACTGCAGCATCATTATTCCAGGTATGACTGACCCCTAACTGCAAGAAGTTAGGCTCGAATAATAAACTATCTTTGCACTGACATTGCAGATTGGTTGCGATCGAGGTTACGGCACTGGAAGATGTGTACTGGCTGGAAGATTCCCGGGCAAGCCAAATCCTCGGCAAGGATTGGCCGATCTGGTCCACCGCCCGCCAAAAACTGCCAACCTCCAAAGCCAACCTGGAAGCCTTAAAAGCCGACCTGTGGTCCACGGTTGTGAAGTCGAGCCAGCATCAGGATGCGTGGACGTGGGGCGGTATGCTGGTGGTGTCGGTTTCGGTGGCCGGCCTTGTTACGCTGGCCGCCATGACGCAGCCCTCGCTCGCACCGGAAGCACGCCACTCGCTGCTGCAGTACGTGACCGGCAAGTATCTGCTGCCGGCCAACTGCAAGGTGCACTGGGACTGGACCGATCCGGCCCGGGTCGGTGGTACGATGTGCTTTACCGTGCGGTTCCACCAGCGCAACGGACAGGCATATCCCATCTGTGATACGGATCAGTTCTTCGTCGAGGTGACCGAGGGTACGCGCAAGATCGTCACGATCAGCGAGCTCGGTTCGCCGACCGATCCGAACAATGCCAACATAGCGAAGGTTAAGTTTACGGTGCGCACTGCCGGCCAGTACAAAATCTCGGTCCTGATCGGGTCCAGCCATATTGCGGGCAGCCCGTTCGTGAAAACGTTCGCCCCGGGACCAATGGATGCGCGACGTTCGAGACTTATCCGGCCGGCCAGTACGGTGGTTTGCTGTGCCGGTGCGCCAAACTTTCTGCACATCGAGCCACGGGATGAGCATGGCAATACGTGCCAGTTTGAGGCGGACTGTGATCCGATCAAGGGCTACAGCATCGACATCTTCGATCTCTACGGTAACCATAGTGATAAGTTTGCTAGTGCGGTCACATTTTCGTACGATAAGGTAAACGCACGCATCAGTCTTACGGCTCTGTTTCCCGAGCCGGTATGTCTCCGGGCGGTGGTCAGCTACGAAGCGCAACCGATACCGAACGGAGACTTTGACATCATTGTGCTGAGCAGTAGCGATACGACGCTGGTACACAAGAACATTGCGTCGCGCAAGCACAACATCTGCTATGAGGCCAAGCTGTTTAGCATCTACGGCCAGCAACGGTGGACCAAACCCCGCAAAGTGCTTTGCTACGTGGGACCGAAGCAGGTCACCATCAAGGAGATGATACTGAAAATCATTCCCAAGCGTATCGCCACGTTTCGTCTCTGTCCTTCCACTAAAGTGAGTATGAGGGAGCTGTGGTACGTCATCACCACTCCACTAACGACGGCGCACTGTCTCTTCCAGTTCCATTTTCTTCCCCCTTCAACCATACAAATGAACAACAGCCACGGTGCGATCTTCATCATTGACGATGGCTGTCAGCCAAAGATCGAACTGGCATCCAAGGAGCGTAACGTCATCGCGGCCACCTTCACACACTTTCTGCTGAAGAACATTGGCGGCTCGGAAACGTTCAAAGACAAGCAAGACTTCTTCTACCATGAAGTGCGACTTGTACGCAACCCCATACAAGCTGACACTGCGTGCTTATGTTAGTGTTTGTTCTTTTCTCCTTTTACCTAATCTTGCAGGTTCGTAAGTTTCATTCCAACTATTACCACGAGAAGCTATCGCTGAAGGTGCAGCGGGACAAAATACTGGAGTCGAGCATGAAGGCAACCAAGAACTTTTCCGTATCCGATTGGTGTGGTAATTTTGAAGTGACATTCCAAGGAGAACAAGGTAATAGATCTCGAAAGATGACGAACCTCACAAGATACTTACAGAATTCCTTCCTACTCTCAGGAATCGATTGGGGTGGATTGCGTCGCGAATGGTTCGAGCTGGTATGCAGTGCCCTATTTGACCCCCGTGGTGGTCTTTTCTGTACATTCCACGACAAACGCCAGGCACTGGTCCACCCGAACCCGAACCGTCCACCACATCTAAAGCTCAAGCACTTTGAGTTTGCGGGTAAAGTCGTCGGCAAGTGTCTGTACGAGTCGGCCCTCGGCGGAACCTATCGGCAGCTTGTGCGGGCCCGCTTTTCACGCTCCTTTCTAGCACAGTTGATTGGACTGCGCGTACACTACAAGTACTTCGAGCAGGATGATCCGGATCTATACCTGTCCAAGATTAAGTACATTCTCGAAACGGATCTGGACACTAGCGAAAATTTGGAGCTATACTTTGTGGAGGAGATGTACGATCAAAGTGGCCAACTGCAGAAGACTGTTGAGCTCATCCCGAACGGGGCAAAGGTACGGGTGACGAACGCTACCAAGAATCAGTACCTGGATGCGTTGGCTCAGCAGCGTCTCTGCAATAATGTGCGTGAGGAGATCGATAGCTTCCTGAAGGGGTTGAATGGGATCATTCCGGATAATTTGTTGAGCATTTT
>KZ062467.1:30854-79159 GCA_002091835.1 Anopheles maculatus | reverse complement strand
AGTGCAGAAATGTGTCTAATTGGCTTTTGAAAGGGCATTTTAATGGTGACTATGTTATGCGGATTGCATACTTTACGGCAAATTCGGTAAATGAGGTCTAAAAGTATGATCATTTTCTAGCAAATTCCTCGAACTCCAAACTACGTCCGTCATAAATAACAATTAGTACAGCAACAACTCGCAACTAATGCGGTTCCAACTTCGAATGACCTACTTGCAGGTATCTCGACGCTCTCGAGCTGCGGAGATCCAGAGCGCCTGCCGGAGCTACCGCCGGGTGATGAACAGCGTCTTCAGCGAGCTGCCTTGAATCTACAACAGAAATTAATACTTCGCGAGTGGCTTAAGGAGCATCGACTGCAGCATCATTATTCCAGGTATGACTGACCCCTAACTGCAAGAAGTTAGGCTCGAATAATAAACTATCTTTGCACTGACATTGCAGATTGGTTGCGATCGAGGTTACGGCACTGGAAGATGTGTACTGGCTGGAAGATTCCCGGGCAAGCCAAATCCTCGGCAAGGACTGGCCGATCTGGTCCACCGCCCGCCAAAAACTGCCAACCTCCAAAGCCAACCTGGAAGCCTTAAAAGCCGACCTGTGGTCCACGGTTGTGAAGTCGAGCCAGCATCAGGATGCGTGGACGTGGGGCGGTATGCTGGTGGTGTCGGTTTCGGTGGCCGGCCTTGTTACGCTGGCCGCCATGACGCAGCCCTCGCTCGCACCGGAAGCACGCCACTCGCTGCTGCAGTACGTGACCGGCAAGTATCTGCTGCCGGCCAACTGCAAGGTGCACTGGGACTGGACCGATCCGGCCCGGGTCGGTGGTACGATGTGCTTTACCGTGCGGTTCCACCAGCGCAACGGACAGGCATATCCCATCTGTGATACGGATCAGTTCTTCGTCGAGGTGACCGAGGGTACGCGCAAGATCGTCACGATCAGCGAGCTCGGTTCGCCGACCGATCCGAACAATGCCAACATAGCGAAGGTTAAGTTTACGGTGCGCACTGCCGGCCAGTACAAAATCTCGGTCCTGATCGGGTCCAGCCATATTGCGGGCAGCCCGTTCGTGAAAACGTTCGCCCCGGGACCAATGGATGCGCGACGTTCGAGACTTATCCGGCCGGCCAGTACGGTGGTTTGCTGTGCCGGTGCACCGACCTTTCTGCACATCGAGCCACGGGATGAGCATGGCAATACGTGCCAGTTTGAGGCGGACTGTGATCCGATCAAGGGCTACAGCATCGACATCTTCGATCTCTACGGTAACCATAGTGATAAGTTTGCTAGTGCGGTCACATTTTCGTACGATAAGGTAAACGCACGCATCAGTCTTACGGCTCTGTTTCCCGAGCCGGTATGTCTCCGGGCGGTGGTCAGCTACGAAGCGCAACCGATACCGAACGGAGACTTTGACATCATTGTGCTGAGCAGTAGCGATACGACGCTGGTACACAAGAACATTGCGTCGCGCAAGCACAACATCTGCTATGAGGCCAAGCTGTTTAGCATCTACGGCCAGCAACGGTGGACCAAACCCCGCAAAGTGCTTTGCTACGTGGGACCGAAGCAGGTCACCATCAAGGAGATGATACTGAAAATCATTCCCAAGCGTATCGCCACGTTTCGTCTCTGTCCTTCCACTAAAGTGAGTATGAGGGAGCTGTGGTACGTCATCACCACTCCACTAACGACGGCGCACTGTCTCTTCCAGTTCCATTTTCTTCCACCTTCAACCATACAAATGAACAACAGCCACGGTGCGATCTTCATCATTGACGATGGCTGTCAGCCAAAGATCGAACTGGCATCCAAGGAGCGTAACGTCATCGCGGCCACCTTCACACACTTTCTGCTGAAGAACATTGGCGGCTCGGAAACGTTCAAAGACAAGCAAGACTTCTTCTACCATGAAGTGCGACTTGTACGCAACCCCATACAAGCTGACACTGCGTGCTTATGTTAGTGTTTGTTCTTTTCTCCTTTTACCTAATCTTGCAGGTTCGTAAGTTTCATTCCAACTATTACCACGAGAAGCTATCGCTGAAGGTGCAGCGGGACAAAATACTGGAGTCGAGCATGAAGGCAACCAAGAACTTTTCCGTATCCGATTGGTGTGGTAATTTTGAAGTGACATTCCAAGGAGAACAAGGTAATAGATCTCGAAAGATGACGAACCTCACAAGATACTTACAGAATTCCTTCCTACTCTCAGGAATCGATTGGGGTGGATTGCGTCGCGAATGGTTCGAGCTGGTATGCAGTGCCCTATTTGACCCCCGTGGTGGTCTTTTCTGTACATTCCACGACAAACGCCAGGCACTGGTCCACCCGAACCCGAACCGTCCACCACATCTAAAGCTCAAGCACTTTGAGTTTGCGGGTAAAGTCGTCGGCAAGTGTCTGTACGAGTCGGCCCTCGGCGGAACCTATCGGCAGCTTGTGCGGGCCCGCTTTTCACGCTCCTTTCTAGCACAGTTGATTGGACTGCGCGTACACTACAAGTACTTCGAGCAGGATGATCCGGATCTATACCTGTCCAAGATTAAGTACATTCTCGAAACGGATCTGGACACTAGCGAAAATTTGGAGCTATACTTTGTGGAGGAGATGTACGATCAAAGTGGCCAACTGCAGAAGACTGTTGAGCTCATCCCGAACGGGGCAAAGGTACGGGTGACGAACGCTACCAAGAATCAGTACCTGGATGCGTTGGCTCAGCAGCGTCTCTGCAATAATGTGCGTGAGGAGATCGATAGCTTCCTGAAGGGGTTGAATGGGATCATTCCGGATAATTTGTTGAGCATTTTTGATGAGAACGAGTTGGAGGTAAGTTCTTCAAGTAAAGAAACTCTTTTTGATAAAGATATCTGAAATGATCGTTTGGTATTTCTTCCAGCTACTTCTGTGTGGTACGGGTGAGTACTCTATCGCCGACTTCCGGGCGAATCACATCATAAACGGAGGTTCGGCCGAGTTCCGTCGAGTGCTTGGTTGGTTCTGGGCAGCTGTCGGTAACTTTTCTCAAACCGAAATGGCCCGTCTGCTTCAGTTTACCACTGGTTGTTCGCAATTACCTCCAGGAGGCTTTCAGGTTGGTCGAGAGATGCTCAAATATCCCAGAATTCTCGAAACTAATAGCGTCTTTATGTTACTTCATTCTAGGAGTTGAATCCCAGGTTTCAAATAACTGCAGCTCCCACGTTTGGTAATCTTCCAACGGCTCACACTTGGTAAGGAACCATAGAAGAGGCCCATCTTCTTAGTGGAGCACTAATCACATTGTTCTTTCGCCTCTAGTTTCAACCAACTTTGCTTGCCGGACTACGAAAGCTACGAGCACTTCGAGAAGGCCCTTATGTTCGCCATCAGCGAGGGAACCGAAGGATTTGGCATGGTTTAAAACCATTCTTCTGTGATGATGGCACATCCCGGACACACTACACGGCACCGTTCTGTACTTCTTTTTCTCTTTGGTGCCAAATTGGTTTGGTTGTGTATTTCTCTACTTCCTACTACTACTACTTCTACAACTACAACTACTACATTCCTCTCTGTATTCAGTCGGATCGGCAAAGATCTTCTGGATCTTGGTCCACCGAGTAGGATGCACAACCCTTGCACAATCCCGCATACCAAACCTTTTCTTGTGCCAAAATCCCTGTTTACTCTAGTTGCATTTACGCGGATCAGATCAGCCATCCAGATGCAGTTCTTGGATGGCCTTGGACCCTTGGCCTTTAGCGGAAAATTGAAATTGTTTGGAAATGTTTGAAGGAGACTAAGGGTTATAGAACACATGCTTAGACACCAATTAAACCGTTTCTGTAGCGTTTGTTTGTAACGATTCTAGAGCATATTGACAAACACACACACACACAGGTGTGCGCTTCCATTAGGGGCAATGTTTGCACCGTACGTGTCCGTTCGATGCTTATGCTGTGCTTAGCCGTTGCGTTGAGAGCAATATTTAGCCCGAAGCGTGTAGCATAGTGCGTGGTGGTATTCATTTCTACGTAAACCCCATCCATTCCATACCTTTACGTTTGTGTCAAATCGAACGAGGAAACGGTCAAAGTGCGGGGGCCCATTCTTCGGTACATTAAAAAGTAAGATTAACATTCAACTAATGAACTCCCCAAAACATAGTCCACAGATTTCTCTTCTCTACAGCTGGAACCGAATACAAGCAAATACTGCTGATTCTGTGATACTTAAGAAAATCTAACCGCAACGCCAACGTACACACTCTACTTCTAGTACCAACCCGACAGTCAAAATTCTAATATTTAGAAATTTAAAAACTCTCCCCACTTTGCTACGAGAAATAGGGATTTATTGGGAAGTCTCTAGTACAACTATCACTACAAGAAAGTGGATCATTTCACAAGGGGAAGGAACTACTTTCCCGCGAACTTTGATTCCAACTTCAGACAGTAAGAGAGCGATATCAAAATACCATTGGAGTACCATTGGAGGGTTTAACAACACATGTTTATCATACATATAACAAATACATACACGGACCCGTGCCAGGATAGGCAATCGGCCATCTGTCGGATAGTGGAACCACATACACAAAAGCTTTTAATTCGAGTTCAAAATTTAGATGTTAAATATTTAATCTATGTAAACGAAGCCCAATAACATATATGAACAAGCAACACACACACACACCCAAATAACAACACACGTAGGGCCTAAACACACCGTAGCGTAATAACAATGGACGCCGTGACAGTGGAACGATTCGATGGGAACATGTTTTCGAAAGATCTTTTCCGTTACCCAGCATTTGGGTGCAATGCTGGGGCATGTCGAGAACGGGAGTAAATAAAAACTTTTACAAAATTATCATACAAATGTGTCCCACAAGGAGAGAAACCCCATAAAATAGCTCGTATAACCATTGGCCAAATGGTGATCACACGTGATCGGAAGTGAGATTTTCAAATGTCGTTTATTTGTAAACCAGAACACCACTAAGCAGCAGCATACATTGCAAGCAGCTAGCCGTATAAAAAAATTAAATAAACACACACACACACACACTTACACATACACACAAACAATTTGCCACCGGTGCGCTTAGCCATTTGCTGCGGATATGTATGAGGGACAGGGTTTGGGATGCGATTTTTAGTCCAGCGAAATGCGATGTGAGGAATTGACGTTTTTTCCACCCTCCCCGCTTGACCATCGTGTGTCATCGCGGTAAGCAATAACAAAAAGAAAATGGCGACGTTTTCTCTTTCCTTTTGGTGTGTGTTTGGGTGAGCGCGCGCGCCAACTAGTGCCCGTGATCGAGCGATGGAGCGGGAGGAATGGGAACTGGCGGGAGGATGGATAAAGCAAAGCGAGTAATACAGTTTGTTAGATGAACGCAATCTCTTAGGCGTCACGCTCTGTAGGAAGCAGACCAAATGTGTAAGCATAGAGCACTGTTTCGCATGGAGTGAAGTGAAATAAATATTAGTGCATAATCGAACGGATTAGGAACCAAGGCATGGAGTTGCTTTCTTACTATTTTTTCTCATTTTGATAATATCACAACTAGTTTACAATGTTTCTTAATTGAAATTCTAAATTTCTTCCACTCCTTTCCAAGTGCTGCAACGTTCAATAGAAAAATTTGAATTTCGTTTGAAAAGTTTCACTTTCATCGTGAAATATTTCAATTTCATTTCATTGCACCGGTGGTACAGGGTGCACATAGCGCCAGTTATTTGTTTTGAATCAAATTAAACTAATTGTTTAATTATCTTAAATTCCTAACAGTTTTAAAACATTCATTCTTAAAACAACAAGGGATTTAAATCAATTTGCAAGGGAATTGTAAATAATTTTGTCCTATTACTGAGACAACACGTCGCCACAAATTCTATAGTGATTAGCATAACTTGTTCTAATCTCAAACTAGTTTAATTTAATTTATATTGTGAAAATTACTTTAGATACCTTAAGCTGCTTTTTCTGTTCGTGTCACTCAAGTAAGAGCATGTTATAAACAGCAAACACTTTAAATGGTTCAATTCTCGATTTGTGTTTCACCCATATTCTGGTTTGGCTTTCTCACGAGAGTACATGTACAATTAAATCTTTCACCCGCACACAGGACTGACAATCCGCGTACTGACTAAGACGAAGACTTCCTAAGGTTGTGCTGCTAGAACTGTTTTTATATCTAAAGAGGGAAATTCTGTAAAAATTCCAGTTCCGGGAAATATTTCCAGGATCTAGATTAGCCCGGATGTAGAAGAAGTTCCGATTACCGAGGCGGTCTTCACTTGATAGAATGGAGTGTCGATTTCCATTCGGATCGTCTCCCAGAATGCAGGGCTGACTATCCAGCTAAGGGTAAAATCAAGCCAAGAAAGCCAGCAAAACCAGGCCTAAGCCTTCTCGTGGTTCTTCTTTCATGGTTCATTGGTTTACTAGACTTATTGTTACCGCATAGTTGGATAGTCAGAGTCCTCACTATGGGGGAACGACCCAGATGAGACTTGAACCCCGGTCCTGCCGTGTGAAGACCGACGCCGCAGTCGCATCCACCGGGCCTCGAGGATCTCTCGAGGGCAAATAAGCCTAATGTAGTATTAAAGAGTGGGGCGGCCCGGTGGTGTATACGATAGCGGCGCCGGTCTTCACACGGCAGGACCGGGGTTCGAATCCCGGCGGACCGCCTCCCCGTACGCAGGACTGACTATCCAGCTACGGGTATAAGTAAGTCACAGAGAGCTAGCAACTGCCAGCAGGCCAAGACCTACAGAGGTTGTAGTGCCAGAAAAGAAGAAGAAGAAGAAGAAGAAGAAGTATTAAATACAACGTTTTAATTCAAAATTTTGTCTAAAGAAAGGAATTTCGACCACGATTCTAGATTTCAGATCATCCCGAAGTGCAAGATAGTTTTTTTCCTGTCTTCATGCTACATAGATTCCTTCAATTGCATTTTTGGACATTGCACATTTTGGATGTTCGAACAGTTTCTGCGAATTTTGTCCTCATCCTCAAGCTAGCAAAACACATCCTACCGGCTGAAACATATCTTAAGTGCATAAACAATGGAATAAATCACAAACCATTCTGCGAAATATGTTGACCCACCATCCACCAAGCCATGGCAACAAGAACATAATCTGCCGGCGGGAAATTCCCAGCCCTAACTGCTCAGACCTAGGTTCAGGTTCAATGTCACGCGATAATTCTATGTAAAATCAATAAAATTCCAAACCGCGCACCAGTATCAGTATCCGTTGTAGCATTCCGATTCTTAGAACTCAAACAACCTTTTTCCATTGCCAAAAATTTCTGCCCAAAGCCCCAAACTTAATGCTTCAGTTCTTAGAATCCTGCTCGGCAAATAAGCTTCACAGAGTCGTAAATCGGTTTTTCTTTTCGCAAAGCTGAAGGGCATTCTGGCGAGAAGTGTTACGCAGTGTACAAAATGCACATTCTTCCCACATGCATTTCGCCGCGATTCTAATGATTTAAGCATGACAAGAAATCGATTGAAAAATGTACCTAATTACCGGTAACTTACCGAGCCTCCGGATGCCCCACACACGAAGGAAATGGTGGAAGGCAACATTCTCACTTTCCTTAGTAGAAAGAATCGGGAAAGCTTTAGCCGGGTCGCGTGAATCAGCACTATGCTACAGAGCGAAGCCCCATTTAACCATCCCCATCGAGGCTCCAAGTTACCCGAAACGAGGGGACCCCGTTAGTCAGAACACAGAATTCCTAGAACTCATCCAAGGATTGTGTACCCTTTTTGCTCGCCAGGACATGCATCACTTTTCTCTGCCCAGAACACACCACATCCATACGAAGCGAATGTGCGGCGCACATACACAAGCTTGCTTCTCGCGTTGCGGTCGATGTACGGGGAAAACATGAATGAAGCGTCTGTGTTGGTGTGTACGGCCGTGGACTTGCGCGGTTTTTGGGACCAAAAAAAAACACAACATCAACGAACCATGCTGCTTCAAGGGCACCAACCAATCACGGAGCAGTATGATGTCAACGTCAACGGTTCAGCTCACAATCGCTTTAAAGAGTACGAAATTGTTAGGAAAAGGACTCGTAGTCTAACGAATCTTTAAAGCATGCCCTGGGAACGATGAGTCATCCGGCAACATAATCAATGTGATACGTGATAAAGCGCACCACCGGTAGGAGTTGGAATCGGAATTCCGGTGCAACATAAATTCTCACGCAAAGTATATTCGTTCGTTAAAATACTAATACTAAACACAGGCGACTAATGGGTACCTCACGTATTGGTTTGGTTACTTGAGCAGGTGACTCCTACTGCAATAGGAGTCATCATGGCGCGACAATTCCCTGGCGATACATACCGTCGCCATATCCTGACTTCTTGGAGTATGACTAAGAGATGGACATTAAGCTAGCAAGTGGTATCATTTCCAATAGGGATCGGAACTCTAGTCCTGGTTGTACATAGGGGTGTATTATTCATGTTCCAGTTAAGTAATTCTAGCTCTTTGGAGCTTTTTTTGTTGTTGTTGTTGTTTGGTTCCTAACTGTCTGCGTTAAACCACAGCACAGCCTTTCACTCCTTTGCCAGTAAATAGATACTCTTGACCTATAGTAAAGATGATTCACCAATGTCAGTAAACATTGTCTACCCCCTAAACATTCACTAAGTGACTCATTCATCTGCGGCATCATAAAATGTATCTTGTTACCCTTCAATTAACAGTTCCAGTTCAATATAGAGTCAAGTTATAAAAAAAATCATCCAAATCACTCAATTTATTTGAACTATCCTCCGAACTTTTTTTTGAAAATTTTTATAAAAATTTAGTAGAACTAGTCCATCATGATACTTTCATATTTTACATGTTTTTTTGTGTCTCTCTGAATACCGAACACGTCTCAATTACCATTAACCCATCATAATTCGATCTGTTCGTCGAACCGGCAGGTCCGAAAAGGGAATGAGGGCAAGAGACATGGATAGGGTCTAACCCGTTCTGGATTTTCCGGATCGAGCCCCGTCGTGCCGCAAGTATGTGGCCGATAAACAGGTAGCGCGTCGAATGAATGTTGATTTAATTTGTATTGTTGATGCGCAAGCGCCTCGCTCACTCGCGCACGCATACATCGAACGGTGCGGCGTAGACAATCACAACACACCATCATCCCAAGCAACCAATTCGCTTTCCCGCGTCGCTCTCTAATGGGAATCTAAGTAGGCAACGTATTATGAAATCGATGCACCGGTGTATGTGTGTAAAGGTAAGGGAGCTGCTAGCAGGCAAACAAGTGCGTGTAAACAATTGTTCTTTTGGGTTGTCCATAGACTACGTAACGCTGCAATTGGGATTTTAACGAGGCTTTTGAAAATGGTGAGGTTCTGGAGGCCAGCAAATACTGGATAATTTGAATCCTATAGTGATATACAAAATTTTTCGCAACATCAGTAAAAGATCCTTCTTCTTCATCTGATCAACACGTTTATTTCTTAAACAAAGTTTAGGTTAAAGTGAAACTGTAATTTTAATCGATTTAATTCTTCTTCTTCTTCTTTCTTGGCCTAACGACCTCTTAGGTTATGCCTGCCATTTCTGGCTTACTAGACTTATTGTTACCGCATAGTTGGATAGTCAGTCCTCACTATGGGGGAACGGCCCAGATAAGACTTGAACCCCGGTCCTGCCGTGTGAAGACCGGCGCCGCTGTTGTATCCCCCACAGTGAGGACTGACTATCCAACTGTGCGGTAACAAAATACGTCTAGTAAGCCAAAAATTGCAGGCATGACCTAAGTGGTCGTTAGGCCAAGAATAAAATAAATATTAAAGAAAGAAGACTAAAAAAAAGGAATGCTAGAACATACAGATAGCGCATTCAGTCGACAAGCCCAGCATTAACAAATATTTTTCTCACGTTTTTCATTTTGTAAGAAAATATTTATCTTCTCCAGAATAATTTTCATCTTTCAAACGAATGCTTCAATACCTGGTTGAAGGATGCACAGTGCCTGGTGAATTGATCAAAAATGTGTCAGAATTCCTCTACAGTTTTTGTTGAATTTTATTATCCCTCAGAACAGTACCTAATTTGTTCCCTGTTGCACGCTTCAATGAGTATCCATAACTGAGAAGATCTTGCAAAACACTAATACATAATTTCTAGTAGCAAGGATGAACCTCATAGATTCAATCTTCTTGGTTAAAAGATAAAACTTGTACCACAAACAAGTCATCATTCCCAGTTCCTTGACTATTTTAGCCATAGATCCTTAAAAGCCAGGGACAAAGCTAAAATTTTTTAATTGCATGTAAAATACACGAAATGAAACGAAAAATCTTCAACATTAGTCTACGCATGTTGAAGACACATTAGAGCCCTTACTCTTCACTTGCCACCTTGAGCGTTACGTTATTTATGGCCAACTCATTTTGGTGATATTTTGATGAAATATTTACTATATAAATAAATGAAAAATTTAAGTTCTTAAAAAAACGATTTTATCTATAAACTTTTATCTGTGACTAGGTTGGGTAGTGAATATTATGTTTTGTTTTATTATTTTCCATACATGCGTGTGTCCCACATAGTGTGCATTCCGCTGTGCGAAACAAACAAGTATTGCCAACATATGATGACATCATAAAGTAAGGCACACAACAGTATTGGTCGTGTTGGACGAGAAAACGAACCAGCCCTACTACACTGCGAAGACCACTCGTACGTTCTCTCGCTCTCTCTCTCTCCCTCTCTCTGTCCAACACACGTGTTGGAACGATGCCCCGAGCCGATGTCGTTTCCATTCCGCGAAAGGAAGGGCTGGGTACGGTGGGCGAACGGTGGTCTCGCACATTTAATCCATTGGATGTGCGAAACACGGATGTACCATACTGTGCGGCTTACTACCACGAGCAAACCAGCTCCAGATCGGTTTGTCTTCAGCATCCGCCCGACTCCGATGCGACTCGCGCTGGTAGTAGTGATGGTACTGTCGTTGGTAGTAGTATCCACAATCACGGTATTAGTAACAACCGTTCGGGGCGGTATAGCGTGTTGCGGGCCCTTCCTCGTCTATGTACGAGCGTGAGTGTAAATTGTGACTCGGACGAGTAAACGCGCGCGCGACTGCTCCAACCCGTCGTCGTTGGGCCTCTGCCACTTACCAGTACAGTGTGTGGTACGGTTGCTGCTGTATATCGGTTCATTTCCCGTCTTCGGTTCGTCTGGTTGTGTGTGTGTGTGTAACCACCAGTAGTTTCCACTCGCTTTTCCGACCGGCCGGCAACTGCCGGGGAAGGACACTAGAGCACTTTTCCAACCGGACCAAACACGAGCAGCAGCAGCCGAGAGCCAAATATCCTAGTAGGCGTATTATCTGCCTGTCAAGTCGACGTCAAGTGCAGTGTGTGTTTTGTGCAATTGTTTGAAAGATTTAAAGTGTGTGACAAAAAATTGTGTGTTCGTAGTTTTGACAGTTTAAACGCGTGTTTAGTGCGTGTGTGCATTGTTTGTGTTTTGAACGGAAGAATAAAGCTTGTTCTTCAACAACAAAGAAATAATATCTTCCGAGGCGACGATCACCAGCGCACGATTAGGCACGGCGTCATTTTACAGGTTAGGAATTCACGGTCGATTAAGATGACTTAGACCTAGAAGCCAAGGGTGTTCGTGAGCTATGTGGTGTGTGTGCGTGTATGTTGTAACGGCGACACACGCAAGTTCATCTGTCAAAACAATTACCGTCGATTAGTTAATCGGAACGGGTTTTTTGTTTTTTTGCTTGTTCCTCCCTAGTCCACTAAACTGCTATTCTTTCGATCGTGAAGTGGCAGTCGAAACACTCATATGCACCCTATGTTCTTTGTTTTCGTTTGACTGTGTGGCACTGACTTGATGCATCAAACGCATCGATGCACCGCGTCATATGGGAACCGTTTTTGTTGTACTTTCCCGCGTACACCAAAACAATCAACAACAAACGAAACACTAAAAAGGCCCACCTGGCCACCACTGCAACAGTGTAGCAGCAGTTCGTCGCACTAACGGCTAACCACAAAGGGCAAACCAAAGCAAAACGGGTGGGCTCGTAGCCCACGGGTATCTTATCTTAGTTGGTGCTTTAGAAGCTGTTGCTACTCTTGAGCCTTCTCCACTTATCAAAAAAAGGGAATCAGATGGACGTTACCTGAATGAACGATTCCCGGTTCTCTTATCATTGAGTTTGTTCTCTCAGGTTCCCGTCCTGAGTTGGCGAGGGGGAGGGGGGGGGCAGGTTTTACCGAATTATTGCCAACGTTTATTGACGTACCACGCCGAAGGTCAGTACGCTTTCCAAGACTGATTGGTTATTTTGCTTTTATTTTTCGGCTTTACTTCCAGTTCAAAACCGATTTTGGATCAGCTTTTCCTCCCAAAAGCGGCACCACCAACCAATACGTCGTCGTGTTATCGTGAAGTTTAAAGTTTGTGTAAGAGTGCGTGCCGAGTGCAGTGGCCAGTGTACAAGTGTATGTGTATGTAGGTAACTTGCTACCGATGTTTCATTAATCCTACCATCATAAACTCACTGCTCGTACCAGAAGGAAACAACATCAAGAAAACAGTACAATTTTAGCTTCTTCATCACTTGGGTATTTCGTGCGGTAAGTCGCATTGCTTATTTTTTGCCGATTTCTTTACTATTACTTCAATTATATTCCGTTTTAATCAGCACTATAACGCACATACACAAAAAAAATCGCCAC
This sequence comes from Anopheles maculatus, assembly GCA_002091835.1. NCBI lineage: Eukaryota > Metazoa > Arthropoda > Insecta > Diptera > Culicidae > Anopheles > Anopheles maculatus. The sequence goes on along the minus strand of KZ062467.1, from coordinate 66,416 downwards.
ACTCATCGATTGCCTCGTTATTTATGTTATTTACCACCAAATCACCTCATCCAACCAACCACCAGCAGCCAATTCTCTCGCTCTCCAACCTTCTCCTACTTCTCCTACTTCTCCTATTTCCACTCCCAATTGAACACTTGATCTTCAGCTGGCGCAATAAAATACCGGACCATTCCAACCAACCACCTCCCACCACCGCTCAACTTTGACGGTGAATCATCACTTCCGTTTAGTGGGTTCCACCACCTTGCATCGTTGGGTACTAGCATCCCCCAAGTTAGCTTTACTTATTCACACATTGCCATGCAACTACGCAACTTTCCGTGTGTTCGCATGGTGTCTTCGTGCTGACATGCAACACGATCGTGGCGTTGAGTTGAGAAGAAATTTCATAATCACGAAGCTGCCCTCGAATCTGTTAGATGAATTCGTGAAATTATTTGAGACAAATTGAGGTTGTTTCTAGTGTCAATATCGAGGCAAGTTTTGGGTTTGTATCCGCCAAGCAAGTGGATAAGCCGGAACTAGCAATGCAAGAGTTTTGTCTGACAATTGAATGAAGTCTAATGACTCAAAGTTTCTATTAACTAGACAACCAAACAAACGATGAGTTTTGATTCTGAATAATTATTAGGTATAGGTTGTATGGAACTGTTATATTCATTTGTTTTGGTTAACGGTCAGCTAAGCATGACTTGGAGTGTCAGCAAGAATTAGAATTTTTGAAAAACAAACCCTTAAGGCTACCAAATAAAGGTATAAAAAACCCTATGAGCACACCGAATAAAATTGGAACATCTTGAGATGAAAACAGCAAACAATAATCCGGACATTAGCCCTACATCATAATTTTTCTCGAAGGCTAGCTTCATCTTACAAAGAATCTAATTCCTCAAGTCATCCTGATGTTGGAAAAAGCGCAAAAAGTAAGCTTTAATCGCCATAAAACTAAGTAAATAATCAATTACCCCAGAACCCATCAGTAACTCCGTAACAGTAACTCATCGCAACGTCTCGCGCGAGTGCCCCAGCATCACACTCATTTTCCCGCGTCAGTATTTTCCCACCTTTCGCTTTCGATTCCCACATTCAAACAAAAAACTGCACGCGCATCCCTATAAAACCGTAATCTCGCCCAGCATAGAACCCACGCCGGGGGTAAAACCAACATCACACACCTCTCCGAGATCGGTCAGTGGCACAATTTTTCCCGCAAACACAAACTTTCCCCTAGGATTCGTTCCTGCCACCACCACCACCGCAATCAATAAAATACCTTATCGGTAGCGAGCGCGCCCTGGTGTGTCCAAAAACTTGGGAAATGCCCAGACTAGCAACACCTAGCAAGTGACTTCGCAAACCGGTTAAGCCATTCGCACACTCTCCCCTCCAAGAATACGATTGTTGTCCTCTGGCGCTTTTTATCCCCTCCCTTTCTGCTCCCTTTCCCGCGAGACGGCTCATCTGGTGACCGGTTTGCAGTACACCGAGAGTACATTCGTAATTAATTGTCCACAACACACGATCACAACACGAGATCACAGCACCGTCGCTAACAAGTGCGGCAGAGCATAAGTCGCACGATCGTAGCATGCGCCAAGCGGAGGAACCCGGTGTTTCCCTGCCCAGCCATCCCATTGATGTCATTTTATTTTTAATCTGTCGCACTCTTCCCGGTTTTTGAAGTCACCGTCGTCGTGTGCCCGGTAAAACCCAAACGTAAGGATTTTCCCATTCACGAGACTTGCGCTTTTCGGGGATAGTGCCTGTGTGATGATTGCGCGTTTAGACAGGTGAGAAAGACGGGGGGCGATAAGGGGAGAACAACAACAACACAACAAACAGAAGAACAAAAAAAACACAAAACGTCACACGTTAAGTAGCCGATACGCATCTTCGCGATCGATGTGTGTGAGACCTTCTTATTCACCGCGAGATCTCGCTAGTGTGTCCAAATGTGTGTGCGTGTAACACTAAAACCACTGCCTTTCCATCAAGAAATCCGCGGTTTCTCCAGTTGGCATATAGAAAGAGAGAGAGACCACAACTCATCGATACCAGCTGGACGCATATGATCGCCGTACGCCCAGTACAACCCTGTGTTGTTGTGACTCTCGCTGACTGACTGTGTGTGTTGGTGGAACTCGTTCCGAAAAGATTTACCACCCATCAATTCACCCTTCAACCCCTGTTTCACATCTTCCAATCTCCCGAGCGAGACGTGTCCATCCCACACAAACACGCACGCAACGATTCCGGGACGGGTTCGCGATCTCCCCAATCGCTACGCTCTCATGCACTCACTCACAAGCAGTCGCGCGCGCACCCGTTAATTCGCTCTCTCGCACACAACGCAGCAGCGTTGCATGATCGCGCGTCATCGTCACGTCGCCTCCAACCCGGAACGGTACCCTTGCGCGGGGGTAGATTGGGTGGGCCTGTACAAGAGAGGGCGGTGTACATGTTTTGCGTTTGTTTCTCCCAGCCTGTGGACGATGCGCGGTAGCGATCCGCGCCAGAACACACAAGCTAGGGGTTTTGTTTCGAGTGCCGCGCACAACCATTTTCAACCGGACAGTCGCACAGACAGTTCTTCGTCCTGCATCGAAACGGTTCAGTGTTTTGTGCGCGTGTCCTCGTAGTGGATACAGTTTACCGGAAGTGCAAGTCCCACACGATTGCTCGTGAAGCAGAAGATTTCGTTTAAATTTGTACTCGATTGTGCTCGTTTTGATAAGTCGATCGTGAGGCTTCGCCGTGAGTGTTTTGCCGGAAACTGCATGGTTGGTGTTGTGCTGTACGTCTTTTAACTGCTGAGTGATAAGGATTTGGCTCGTGGCTATTCCGGGTGAAAAAACCGTCCAGTCCAGACGTCAATAGCTCGGTTAGCATTAAAATGGCGAAAGTTGTGCTTCGCAACTCTGTGTGTGTCCTCAGTGCTTGGCTTAGCATCATTTCACTTTACGCATCAATAATTCCGTACCGTTTGCTCTTCACATTACACCTATTTTTCGGGTTTTCTTGGTGTCATTTTTTTTTTTTTTTTGAGGTGATGTTGTACGTCCGGAATGGGTTGAAACTGTCTGGCATGGCTGGACGGTAAACCTGTTTCCATTCCTCAGAATCAAAAGACCCTCTCGTGGACACCAGTTCTCCAAGTCACAAGTCTCAAGAAAAGGCTAGTTTCGATCGCCTTTTACCTTTTTTTTCTTCACCAACATTGCGTTGCGTGTAGAGCGTGCCACGGAGAGCTTAATTCGTAGCATTTTTTTTTTGGGTTTCTTCTTTCGATCATGTTCCACCTTCTTTCCCATGTTTATTGGTTTGTTTTCATTCCACCTAGCGCGTGTGCATGCTCGTGTCGGTGTGTGCGTAAAGCTTGTTTGCTCGATGTTGTTTTCAAGTGCGCATTTTGTTGTTTGCTTACCTTCTCTTATAAACGCTCCCACAATCAGTGGTTTCGAAGCTTTTAGCGATTTAATTTCAAGCTTTGTATGTTTGATTTTTGTTTTTACGCTTGTTTCTTTGTTTGAAGCCTTAAATTGATCGTGTAGGAATTCACTCTGTAAGCAAACAAACTATCTTGTACGTTATCCGTGTTTCTTCTCTTTCTCAGGATTTGTGAATCTAGTTCAGTGTGATCAGTCAACAGATCGACAAGCTTCAAGTCACGATGGTGACATTTGGAAGTGTGTTTCAGGAGTGAAACGATACAAATAACAACAAATAAGAAAAGAACTTTTATAATTCTAAATGTAATATAGACACAGCTCTAGTGAAAAGACTAAAATCGCCATTTGTAAACAGTTTTGCGCGCCCTATAGACGTTACGCAATCCGGAGTTCCTCGGGCGTCTTCATTCCAGTTGATTCGTTTCGATCGGTCGGTTGTGTGTTTGTGTTGATTAAAAAGAACTGGTCAAAGTGTGTTTGTGTTGTGTTGTATCAGCGGACGCACAGTGCATTCACGTGCCGGCCAGCACGACACTTTGAGTGCGTTGCAGTGCAGTGTTGCTGCATCTTGTGAACCTCATCTGGTGGAAGTGATCGGCAGACATAGATACATTTCACAGCACACACAACAGCAATGGATGTTTATGTCAACGGTGCAGGTATGGTTTGTGCTTACATTTGTACACGCTCAGCACGCTACAGTTTCGGTCCATTTTGTTACACTTAGTCTTGATGCACTGGTTCACGCCAGTTCACACGAATTGTGCTCATGAAACGTGTTCGATTATCAGTGTTTTAAAATCGCATTCTGATAACCTAAACGAATCTAACCGTAACCGGAAAGGTCGGAGGGTTCTACTACGCCTTTTGGGACATACACGTTACGTGCGGTACACATTGTTACATCATTGTTTGTAGTTTTCAGAACCACCAGATGCACTATGAGCAGAACAAATCTAGACGTAGTGATGATTTTATTTCGCCTACGACCATACAAAGTCAAGCATTCTGTGTAAAGTAGTATAGTTTATGGTCTTGCTTACCAAAGACTCGTTTGCTTTGGGCCAGGATTGATCTAGATTAATACTCATAGTCCGCCACTATCAAACCATACCATTCATTCTTTAAAATGCATGTTTTGTAAAAATCTGGCCGTTAGAAAACCATTCTAATATCTGTTCCGATCTCATTAGGCTCCCGGAGGGTCTCCATAAACGCACTCATTCGATTATCATAGGGTAGGAAAAGCCCGCATGAGTCATAACTAAGTCGATCAGAATAATTACACCTTCATCTTCATCCCTCACTCCCATCATTTCCGCCCTCATACATACACACATACAAATATTTTATGTTGGAAAAACTGCATTGGATACGACGTTGATCATGGCTTAAGCGTATTACATTGTATCAAGAAAATTAAATAATTCTAGACATCATTACCCTGCAATCTGATTTCTGAATCGTTGATATCATCAAAATAAAAATGTACTGCTGAATTGCTATTGATCACAATTAGACAATTTAATTATATTTAACTCTACCGACCCAACTAATAACACCGAAAAGAAAGCAAAAGTCAACCCGGTTGTAACGCTTTGTAACGCTTTCTTTCCGTCTGCTTGGAACTGCTTGGTCAACCTACGAAAGCAATATAAATAGAGTGAACTTAATGTTTATTTAGTTTATTAATTGGATAATGTAGTTAACACTACGAAAGGTACAATTTTCTTGGGTAAAGGCCTCGCAGACATTGCGACTGTAATGATACACTTAAGCCTTGACTTTTTTAAATGAAATCTCTATATTAAAATTCTTGACTAAGAAGTATTTATCTTCGTAACAATCCAATAAACAACTACTGTGCTAATGTTCTGTTTTATAGAAGACTTGGCGTCTCCTTCAAACTAGTTTTTGCGTCGGTAGTTAGAACAAACTCTTCAATTTTTTAATTCCGGGGATTTCTCTTCCATCAAAATCACATCCATTCTTTTCAACTCCCAAAAACAAACTATTAACCATTAAAGTACGCACTATCTTTCTGTCCTCCCTTTACTGCTGGTACTTCCCAAGCTCAAGTCTACCGTAGCATAAAAACCGACTAACAGCGTACGACGCTTACCGAATACTAATGTCACGAAGCAATTAAATTGGTCAGTTCACAATGCCATTCCTGGCAAAAACAAAAATCCCCTTTAGGAATGTTCGGTGTTTGAACACGAATGTCTTCTTTATCATCTTATGCTCTTGCGCTTAACTATTGAAGCAAAATGTGTTTCTGCTCAATTTTCTTACCTTCTCCACGAGCACACATTGTGTATCAAAATTTACATAAAGTGCGCACATCTAACCTTGAGTAAGCACTGGCTTTTGCCCTTCATCTGTATCAGTGCCGCCGCCACTTCACCCAGCAATGCCGGGTGCATCACCTTCCGCCATGTGAATGTTGCTGACCGCATTCGGTTCTCAGTGGCTGGAGATATCACGACCACCATCACCACCACCAATGCTCCAACACAATAAACAACTATTGTGTTCTAATGCACGCGATCCCCAACGGTGGATGATGATCGTCTTCTAGTCATGCGTGGCAAATAAGGGTGCTCTGGGTGCTGATCCCGATTTTCACAACCAACGATCGGAAGCTGTCAGAGATATCGGTTTGCGAAAGATTTAATTTCTTTAAATTTATTTCCCATAATTCGGGTGAGTGATATCACTGCCACACACACTCAGTAAACGCTTCTCTAGGTGTAACGATTCGGATGTGTTACATTACCTTCCGCCGGACCTTAGTTGCCTTATTGTTTCTACAAGCCCATGGTTCCACACCCATCCCTTGTGCTCGTTCTGGGGCGAACAGAATGCCTTCACCGGTCAAGTGTTGATGCGATGATTAGGAATTGTCTAGCGCTCGGGCGGATGATGGTGGGGCTGGTCGTTATTATTGCTACTGATTATAATGGCGTTGGTTGGTCCCGCAAAACGCACCTCCGTTCCCCCTGTTCGCTGTTACGTAGCGCATTTATTTCACGCGAGTAATGATGATATCGACGGGAGCGTTGAAGGGCTTACGGCCAAACCTAGCACTGATCCGCTGTTCAGTTCGGACCCGGAGCTCATCCAAGCAGCTCATCCCCACAGTGATTCAGTGTTTGTTCGATAAATTTCGTGAAGCAAGCGTCCCACACGGCGCGGCACAAAATGCATCGGCGGACCTCCGGTATTTTGCAGCGTTCGGTGTTGCTGCTGCCGGTGGTAGTGATGGTGTTACTAAGTGACAACAATTTATCGACCGTTTCCGGCGCATCTAGCAACCCGCTGGCAGATGACGAGGAGGTGACAAACACAACCATGGGTATTGTCGATAACGTGTCCACTGCACGGTTCAAGCAGAGCGTTCCAACGGTGGACTATCTGCAGCTTGCCAGCACTGGGCTGCAGGAGTACGTTGCGAATGTGACCAATCGGTTGGAGGCAACGTTCAAAGACTTTACTACGCGCGAACTAGAATCGGTACAGCACGCACTGATCGAAACGATCCGATACCTGAACGGGTACGATTCGGTAAACAGTATCTCCATGCTGCAAAACCTCGACTACAGCATGTACAATCACAACCTGATGCGTTCGATAAACAGTGATCTACGGATCGCCTCGATCAGTCTCTCGGAGGCTCTGTTCGATCAGCGGGACGTGAGTGTGGCAGTGGACGATATTTTCGCCGCCACAGACAAACTCCAGGAAAACGTTCTCCGCCTTGCGGACGTTATCGAAAAAGGGGAAGCATGGACAGTGGAAACCAACGCACGTGCTCTAGCCGCCCAGCAAGGTTTCAACGAATCGATCGAAACGTACCTAAACGGTTCCCTCTCGCTAGTAGAAGATGTCGTCACAGCACTGGACGATCTTCGCACGTACGAAGAAGATATGTACCGACGGATGAAAGAGAAACTACCGACCACAACCTTTCCCAAGTCCACCACCAACTACTTTATCGCGCTGAAAAAAGCCCTCGAAAACACAATCCAGAAGATACGCATCAACTTCGAGAACCTGAAGCTGTACAAGCACCGTGACATTGAGCAGTGGAAATCGCGCGGCTCGATCACGGCCCCGATCGGCTACATGACGCAGGTTGCCGTACAGGTCGCGTCCGACCCGATGCTCGCGAACGACTGCACCGAATCGTACATCGAGAAGATACTGGCCTTCCCGAACTTTACCCTCGCTCACGTGAACGGGTGCCTGACCGAGCAGACGGCCAACGAGGAGAAAACGTTCGCGATCATCTCGCAAGTGCTCGACACGTACATTGTGGGTGCGATCAACGCGTCTTACGGTGCGTTTGACATCTGTTTCCGTTATGCACCGCGCAAGCTTAACTACTGTTTGGAGTTGGTAAGAAGCGAGTACTGCCTCCGTTGGTGGATAACGAATTCTTCAAGCAAAAACCATTTTCGTTTATTTATGTTTCAGAATGGGTACGAAAACAATTGGGCGAATGGAAGAATTTATAATGCGGCAAAGCAGGTAGAATCGTTCGTAGACAGTGAGATACAGCACAACTTCAACTCGTGTGTGGCCCAGAACGGATACTTCCTGAACTATCACAACATCCAGGAGATGTGTATCTACAGCAAGAAGCGGACGCGCTATCGTAATCGGTGGACGAAGTAATTTCTTGATGGTTCAATAAACGCACAATCTTACTTTCACTCCACACTTTTTTGATGGTTTTTGATGGACAACCGCAATCGATCACACGGCAACTTGATTGTTGATCTGGCAAGACTCACGCAATCCCGAGTTCCGGACAAACTCCAGCACACGATCATTGCAGGTCGGCAGCTCTTCCTGAACCTGTTCAAAGAACAGTTGGCTGGCTAGGTCCAGCAGGAAAAACTTCCCTCTAAAGTCGATGGTTTCAACGATCTGAAAGTACAAGCATCAGTTAGCATCTTCACCACACGTGCAGTGTGCACACTTAAATTGCATTACTCACGTTGTCTAAACATTCCGTCATCTTATCGAACGGTTGCTGGAAACAGATATTAAGCCGCCCGTAGATAACAGTAACGTACGGCCGGAGGAAACTGTTTGCTAGCGACACAAGCTGTCCGGCACCTTGACTTTCCAGAGTTGTCTGGTCACTTAAACACGCCGCTAGCAGTGTAGCTACCTGCTGTGGTAACAGGTTAAACGTTGTAACGAACCCAGTTGCACAGTAGTTTTCCCCATGCAAAACGTCCAGCATGACACGCGCGAACAGGTCGGTTTCTTCTCGCAGGTAGTTCAATGGATTGTAGCCCTCTTTGAACAGTGCACTCGTGCTCTGTAGATTCTGAGCGATCTTCACCGTGCGTTGCATCAAGTTCCATGTTAGATGGTCGATCGAGTGGTTAAGTAAGTTCAGCTTATCCTGAACAGCAGGGCTAAAGAGTAGGGGCCATCGGAAGACAAAGCTTTCGTTGGTTTCTTTTAGATGGGTGAAGAGCGAATCGGCCACGGTAAGGAATCGGTAGAAGGATGCATTAGACGCAGTACTGTAACGATCGACATTGGTGTTGATCGATGCCTGGTTTGTTCGGAGCAACGAGTACGATCGTGATTGGAAGTCGTTGGCCGTGCGTACTGCTGCCACCAGCTTGCTTACGCTCGACAAATAGTCCCCAGATAGATGTACGGTCGATTCCACCACATCCAGTAGTTGCTGCAGGGTTCCATTCGCAGACACTACTTGCAAAAACTGCTGCGTGTTTAATGGTTGTCCAGCAACCACAAGGATCGCATCGCCCAAACGCTGCAACACCTCGGACAGTTCTTGTACGTTCTTGTGGAACGAATTTCTTAGGTGCTCCATATAGCTGGCCGTGTTGGAGTTGTCATCGTAGTTAAACGACAGCTTAAACACATCCAGCGATTGGGACAGGTTGCGATTCCACTGGGACACTCCTTGGACCGCCAACGAAAGTCTCGTGAAAACTACAGCCGGTGCTGTCGAACGGTCCACTGCAACTTGTGCCACCTCTCGAAACATTTGGCCCATCACTGCCGTCGTATTGCCAACGTAATCCCTTAATGCCGTTGCACCAGCACTCAAGAACTGCGATGCCGATGGATTGCCCAAAGAAAGACGCACCTGTGTCTGGGCGGCATCTAGATTTCGTACCACCAGGTTTGCTGCACTCGCGAGTCGTGCCCCTTGCGGTAACACATAGTTATTGCCGAAAAATGGATTACAATTTACCGAACTTCCGAGACCGAGCAGTAGCAACGACGCGAACAGCACTTGCACAGTTGTTGGCGCCATCGTTCCAGTGTCTTCGCAACGAGTGTAGACTGCGCAGTGGGCGAAAGGCTTTCTTATAGTGCCACCGATTGTTATCGCTATCGTCAACACGATATCGTGTCGGAAGTTTGCACAGAGTGGTCCCGGAGCTGATGGTTGGTTCCTAAGCCCTGGGTTCCCCATTGGATAGTCGGGGAATTTCTTGCTAAATGGGTCCCTAATACACTTTTCTAATACCAGGGTAACGTGCCATCATCTGAATAGCCGTGTTTGTTTTTGCACGCCACAAATTCCTTTCCGGGAACGAGTTCTGTTCTGTAGCGCTACGATACGTTATCTTAATTAGAATGTGTATGCAATATCCCATTCCCTCTACGCTCAAAATCCTTTCTTTTAAAATATCAAAATGTCACTCAACGCTTCTAATTGAATTGTTCGAATCACCGTCCTCATCCATACCTTCGCTCAAGAAGACCTCCAGAACGTCGTACATTGATGTGTATAAAATAAACAAAAAGAAGCATGCACAAAGTAAACATCCACATGGATTCCCTGCGGTGACTTGCGAACGAACACTTGCGATCGAACGCTTTCACCAGAACAGAAGATGATCCATTACAAGCGTGCGCCGACTTGTCATGACAATAATGTTTATTATTATTGTAATATCATAGCCCCCCCCCCCCCCACCACCGGGTGGCGGTAGTGATCGGCCATTGTTTGTATACAGGCGGCTTCGGTTAATCGCCCACCGGCCTCGTGTTTCATACGGACAAAAAAACGGGGTCCGTGTCAGATGCTGTGACGGACCCGTTGGAAAAACATTCGCAAGAAGATTTCTCTCCTCCGATGGTTGATTCTTGCTGAAGAAAGAAAGATCTGGGAGATTGGTGTCTCAGGCCGGCTCTTTGCATTATATCCGTCAACAAAAGGTGTGACACTGTGAACGCGAATCGTCCGCTTGCGTGTTTTGTTTGTCCATCCGGCGTACGTTTACAAGTGAGTTGCGCTTGCCCCACACCGGCGACCACTTGCTGTGATGCATCGCAAATGATCTTGAACCGGTTTTGCAGCATTTACTGCATACGTTCGTTCGCCATCGTCCGCATCTGTTCTGTGGTTGTGTGATTACATTTTTTCCTTTTTATTTGGATAGATGTGACCGCTTCCGCGAACCTCGCTTGCGGCCATAGTAATTACGCTTCTAGCTTTGCGTTTCGTTTTTCATCTAGCAAACAATGCCGTACAGCAGCAGCAGCAAGGGTTGATCGTGTGTGTGCCTGTGTGCAATACTCACGGAATCAAGATCATCCAGTGCAAAGATCACTCAGCGGGGTAGCAATCGTTGTCGCTATATTTATAGCACACTTTTACCACACGCTTCCCTTTAGTAGCTTAGTGCACAATACGAACAGCGAATAATACGCACGACTTGTACGAATATATTGTCGCCATTTCCTCGGAACCTTGAGCGATGGATTAGATTTACCCTGCCGGACGGGATCGGGAAATCGCTTTGTAACGGATGAATGCAGAGAGGGAACCTCCTAACCTGAGGGGATAAAGTGATCTTCACCCGGTCGTTGTGTTCAGAACGAGGAAGTACAGACGATATCTCGCCCCGTTTGTCCATCGCGCTCCACCGAATGGAAGCAGAAGGAGGACCTGCCGTGATTTACGACCACAAAAAATTTATTACCATCCGTTGAAATCGAAAATGCATTTGCACTTTATGTGCACGGTTTGTTTCTCTACTTGCCATCAATGCCACGTGCCGTGGAGATGCATCCCGACAAGATTCGAAAAGGGGGGGTTATTGAACGCGCGCGTGCCGTCAGTGAGCTAAGACGAAAAGTCAAGGAAATCGGTACGATCGAATGCGCGATCTCCAGCGTGGAACAAAGAGCATTTTTTTACTGTAAAAAGACGAACAACCAATGTAATATAAAACCTATGTGATGCAACACATGCTTAATCTGCCACGATTCCTGCACAAATGCTCACTTTGAAGTCATCAAACGTTCGGTGCTGCTAATTAACAGCAGAAGCAACTGCTCACTTCATAAGTGACTCCTCATTAATCATGTCCGCACAGCACGTTCGTTCTCTGTCTTTTGTTTCTTTTTACACGATCATCCACCTTACTGACAACTGTTCAATTGCGCGTTACAAACCCATCGTCGGTCGGTGTCACCACCATTTCCCAGCCGGTGCAATTTCCACCATGCGTCTCCATCGATGGTAGTAAAAAGGGGACAAAAGTGCATTAACTCATCCTCCCGCTGGGTGTGCACATTCCTGGTGTGAAAAGTCTGGAATTCTGGACGAGCGGGACAAGATTTATACAGGTTGCAGTTTTTCTTGCAGCCGGGATGCACATACTTACTCCCGAAAACCCCCTGGGAGTGGTCTGGATGACAGCGGGACATGATCTGTGGTCGACGGTCCTGTCATTGCTCTGAGGTAATTAAAATACCGAACAACAGGTCCCCCAGCCGATGGAACGTGCCTCGGCGATGGAAAATGGATGTTGCTTTCCAACAAGTGCTCAGCTAACTCGGCACATTCCCTTTGTGGTAACGCATTGGTAACGTTTCTACAAGAACAAGGAAAAATTATTATTTCCCCCTTTTTTTTTGCATGGACAAGAAAGCAGTGTGAGCAAACTCTTTACAACCGACCTTGCCACAACCTTAAACTTGACTGGCTTATGTTTGCAGGGCGTGATTTACATGAAAAAAAAATATGATAGGACGATTGAATAATGATTCTTTACACGCTTATGTTGCCCATTTCCTTACACAGACCACTGTACGGAGGGGCTCGTACGCAGGTCGTTGCTACGAATGGAAAAAGGGAAAACGTTCTTTACACGTGCCCACCTTACTAGCCTGGCAGGCACAAATCACGGGCAAGCCTTGAGGCACGACCAAGAAAGGATGTGAAGCGACCGCTCGATAAAAGAACGTTTAAGCGAACGAGTTCAATCGATAACGCGTTACCATGCAAAATAGATGATGGTCAACAAACCGACGGATGGCGGTTCAACCATTAATTCTCTCGTCCCTGTGTGACACTGGTACGAACTAAATTTACGAAGAAAACATTTTAATACTACGATTGTGCAATGAATTTTACTTTAAGCTTTAAGTAAAGTATTCTATCACACAACACTTCCCTTCACAGAAAAGCCTATCAGAATGTGTAAATCGTAACCGTACACCATCATTCATCGTGTACTGTAAACATTCCACACTCATACCACTCCACTAAACCTTCACAATGACCGAGACCGTGAGGTCCATAAGCGTGAACCCACATACAGTGCGTGACAAAACTATTTGAGCGCTTAATTTTATTTATGTATTGATTTCTATTATGTATGATAAATTATTATGGAGATAGCAAATTTTTGACAGTGTCTCACATTATTATATAAGCAGAGAAAAATAAAATCTGAAAAACTCTTTAAATATTATTTTCAAAAGCCATGCACAAAACATGTGTATTTGTGGCTATTTCCATATATTCTCATGATTGCAATATAACACACATTTTCAACAGGCTGCACTTAAATCTGTAACTGTGCAAAACCTATTTTTTATTTAAGAAGAACGGCCGTGTTGCTACAAAACCTTATGTAAAACCGCCCTTTTCTTTCGAGACACACGTCTTAATGTTTTAAAATATCTTGAATAATACAAATAGCTTTAAGCAGCTTTATTTATTTGTACTTGGTTATTACCAATATTTGTAACGATTTACATAAACGTAATGTTTTGCCGTGCCATATTTTTGGCTTTTAAGTAAAGTTATGTTGAGTTACATTGATCATACATAGGTTTTTTAGCACATGTTTTAAATATTTGCTTTAATATTAACATTCCTACAATATATAATTTTGCTCTCAAGAAAATAATCCAAATTATGTCATTACAAATTTTTTAATATATTATTTTTATTAAAAAATGTAAAATATAAATCAAATATATATTTTTACAATCAAAACATGTTTGTGCAATTGTTTCAAACTTCTGCTTATCCTTATTATACGTTAAAAAAAATTATAATTATGTTACACACTGTAAAACACCGTTGATTACCACCTACCAACGTAGCAAAAGCGAGTAAAGTATGCTAGAACTTTTCCTCTTCAACACCTTTTGAGGTCCTTTTTGCCCCTTCACTTTTTGTGGTCTTCAAACAGACCACGACTTTCACAACCACTTGCAATCCAATCGATAATACACGGAGTACAGAACCACGCGAACGCATTCCTGGGAAAGGAGAACACACGAACTAAATGGGGGAGGACATAAGGAAAATTCTTGACATTCCACACTTTCGACGAAGTATATCATTACCGACCGACCGCAGGGGGGAGGGGCGACAACACAATAATGCTGGCCGTTGTAGGGGGTCCCCAGACCCACATGCCTTAGTTTTCCTTTTTATCGTTGACCCACCTACGATGCAACATGCCTACAAAAACAAAGCTTTTCCTCACTTGTCACACAGACATGCTTATTTAGATGAATTTTCATTAATTACTTTTCTCTTTTCTTTTTCTTACAGATGTTTCACATCTACCAATAGAAGGCATTCTAGGAGAAAGTGATCTGTTGGATGATATTAGTAAGTAATCGTGTTCCTGTTATGCAATTCGTACACTTGTTTCACTGTTAAAACCGGACGGACATGGTGCGAACGACAAAGCGTTTACATACGCCTGACCTTGACCGAGTCGCTTGTGGGCAACCACGTGTAGACGTGTTTTGAAAAATGCATTTCGGCTAGACGAACTTGATGTTGACACCCGCGCAGACCGTATCGGATGCGCTCAATTGCAACGGAGCAATGCAGTTTGGCTAGACGGAAGGAATAGGTGGCAAGTTTGGCGAGACATAATTTGTTCTACCTTTGGAACCGTTTGTTTGTCCTCTCTGTAGCTAAGATATCGCAGTTTATTAGGACCGTTTGGGAAATTATATTTTGTGCCCATTGATTTATTATGTCTGTACCCATCCTCTTACCGGGGATGTTGTTTTTACGCGATGACTAAGCCACTCGTACGATAGCAATCAATCCTTCATTCTGCACATTGTGGTAATAGTGTCCGGCTCGCAATGTCGCAGGCGCACAGTCCGTCCAAATAAATTAGTAGCGCCTGGTGCCACCTATTAGTCATTCGGATAATTTTGTGCTTGATCTAATGGACACTTTTCAGCAGGGTAACGAAAGAGTTCTCGACAATGTTTTTGTGTAGCTTATCATTCGCTGTAAGGATTTGCCCAAGGCTTAAAAGTTTTATAGATCCCTAACAGCTTGTCGAACGGCTTAACTAATGATTCGCACAATGTTTTTTATTTGATTCGTTCCCCACACTCGCCGATGACTCATCCATGGTCTGTGGTTTAAATTGAAAAACATAAACCGCCCTATAGACACAATTCTTGGAAACCAAAACACACCGGTTCACTGTCTGTCTGTCTGTTCGTCTCGATGTGCCGACACCCAGTATCATCTGCTCTATTCCTATTGCGAGGCCACCATATTGCGCCGACGTCTTACTTTTGCACGATCATGCCGCTCTTACTTACTGCCTGAACCCGTTGCGTCATATTCGTGGAGGAGGCGAACGATGATGGCGCGACTCATACGGCACCTGTCATCCCAAACTTCGGTGACATGAAAAATGAAAAGAAACACTTTTCAGAACTGCTACGCAGCATTACTATCGCCAATGATCTAGATCCAGTACGGGAGAGCTAGAGTGAGACAGCGAAAAAAGCGAAAACGGAGCAACAAACCTCATTAAATACATCAACACACTGCTGCCCACTGTCTTGTTGGGGCCAATTGGGCGTGTGAGTGAAAATTCGCGAAAAAACCAACGCCAGTTTTCTTAAATGCTCTTGTGGACGTCTTGAGGTTCGGACGAAACGTACGGCTCCGTGGAGGATGTTCATCATCATTGTCATGTCATGAATTTATTTTTATGTTGTCCGATCACCGTCATCGGTACCGTAAGCGCAGCACGAACGCACGTGTTTCATGTTCCTGTAGCTCTCGTGCGAACGTGCGATGAAAATTGTGAAAATCATCACCCGCAAACACACCTGCACCAGCGTCACTTTTACATCCGCTATTGATCATGTACGATCAGCGAGCAAGAGTTTCTCATGTACTCTGATAAAGTTGAAGTAGTTACACATTTGACGTACAAAATTTAAAGTTTGCTTATTATTATAAAGCAATACATACTCAAGCATTATACTAAACAACGTCAATTACTCGTCTCATAAAAAAGAAATAGGTGACGTACTTCCATCCATACGAAACAAATTATACTACGACCTATTCACCTTTCTGAATGGCCTCACGCAAGATCACGTTGCTTTAGGTTGCGCTTGTATGTTTTTTCTTCTCTACATTCATTTTCCTTAACGAAACGCACACCAACAGAGAAGTTAGTGTCAATTTTCCGAGCACAGCACAAAGTAACAGCCAAACGATCAGTCAATCTGCACAAGAGAACACGTTCTCCGCTGGGAGAACGAAAGTTACAGCGAGAGTCTCTAGTGACCTATCCCTACATCGATCACGAGAGATAGAGAGATCGAGTATTCTGGGCGTGTGTGTGTGTGTGTGCGTGTACGTGGTGGAAAAATTTTCGTATCCCATTTTCCCAGCTGTACCAGTTTTCGCCTCACGCAAGTACCCGCAAGTCGTACGTGAACCAACGTCCGGTGTGTGACATTACGATTCGTGATCATTCGTGAGGTTCGGTTTATTATTTTGTTACAAAATTCTATACCCTTATTCTGTGCTGTGATCTGTGCCTCTCTAAACTTCTAAACCTATTCTTTTATCCGAAAAACCTTACTAATCAAATGTGTATTATAAGTGACGTGCCGTCCCAGCTTTGTGGCCTCAAATATAGAACCTTAGATAACTTCTTGACTCTGGGTGCTGTTCAAAAGTTCGCTTCGATACGCTGTACAAAAACCCTGGTTTCTGCTCATTTCTTGCTGTAATATCTATGTGACTAACGAAGCGTAATTCTAATGCAATACTACCGTGTCCATGATCCAACTCCAACCTAAGCGGAGGATCACCATTCTCGCTTTCCAGCAGACGACCTTACCGAACGGATTTTCGTTAAAAATAATTTAACCCACTGTGGTGCAGATGTAAAATATTTATCTATCGCCGCCCCGGGATAGCCGTTTTCCTTCGAATGTCCGTAACATGAAGCTGCTGCTGCAACTCCCGGCAGGCATGTCGAGCGTGCCCCTTGATGCAGGCCAAACGTTTCGGCCGCGTTTCAGCTGGCTCGCGTTCGATAGTGTGATGAAAATGTTTAAAAATAGATTTCTCCATTAGTCCGCAGATTCAATCAGGCACCGGCACAAACCTATGCTGTTGGTGGTTGGTGTACGGCCTGTGTATGCTGTACCGTCGTCCGCGAGCCAGATGAGAGAGATTTACAGAACAGAGGTTGCTCACGTAAAAACGGAAATTCGGAAAAAGAAATAAGAAAGTGTTAGCGATAGAGAGTGATGCAGTGGTCTTGCAGAGGGATCTAAGATCGTTTATCCTGTTCAATCGTCTACACATTTAGACGAGAGTTGAAGAGTTCTGCTCTCGTACTCTCTTTCTGTAGGTAGATGGTCTTGATGTTAGGTACAGACTTTTGGCAGCTGTTAACAGAGAGGAAATCAACAGGGACATTAAAAAAAATACAAACGTTTGAAATCATCGTACCAAATTAAACAATCTCCATCATATTGACCCAATCGAACGCTGATCGCAACTTTTCGGTTGTAAACGCAAATCCTACACACCTCACAGTTTGGCCTCGAAAAACCTATAATTAAATGTGTAACTAATCTCGCGTACAACCTATCCAGTATTACGTTGCTTAAGCCGTCAGTAACACTTACTTTTTGCCCTTCCTTGTACAGCAATCTACAAGTCCTTGTGCACTAAACCTGCAGTTGATCGTACGTCCACCCCATACTAATCAGCAATGTCCTTTCCGGTTCGTCGATACGATCCCCTTTCGTCCACTGATGCTGCCCGATTCCATCCTAATACTGACGATCCCGATGATCGACGGTGTAACTCGTCTGCATCGTCGGACACGTCCACCTCATCGTCCGACTACGAGTATCTTAATCTCTTCCACAAACTCGATCATCTGAAACGGTCTCCGCTGGCAGGAATGTACAATGTAATAGTGCATAGTAATCCTGAGATAGTTGTAAACCGTGCCGTATCCACCGCTTCCGTTACTGACGGTGGTGATGCGGAGATCGTGAGAAACACTCCCCCTCCAACTATTAGCGTCACATCACCACCGTCTGGTGCGAATCTACAAGAAATCGCAACCAAACAACCATTATCTCCACCAAAACCATCACCAATACCAATCCAAAAACCATGTCCCGCATTCCAACCGGAAGGTAATAATTGTACGGCAGATAATGAAAAAAGATCCTCCCAAACCAAAAACTGTGCTTCTAGTAGCTATTTTGACGTTCGCGCTATTGGTGTTCCGATCGTACTGATTAACCTTGTGTTACATTCTCCTGAACCTGTGAAGTCTTTTCGCTAACAGTTCTATCCGTTCTTTTTACCCAACAGTTCACGTAATCGGTAGAGATATACGCGAAGAGATGCCACCAGTAGCAACGCAACGCCCGTACGTGGAGATCACGGAACAGCCCCACCCGAAGGCGCTTCGGTTTCGCTATGAGTGCGAAGGACGTTCGGCTGGTTCGATTCCCGGCGTCAGTACTACGGCCGAACACAAAACGTTCCCCAGCATACAGGTGCACGGTTACCGGGGACGTGCGGTCGTAGTGGTTTCGTGCGTCACCAAGGAAGGTCCCGATCACAAGCCCCACCCGCACAATCTGGTCGGTAAGGAGGGCTGCAAGAAGGGTGTCTGTACGGTGGAGATCAACAGTACCACCATGAGCTACACGTTCAACAATCTGGGTATCCAGTGC
The DNA here is from genome assembly GCA_002091835.1 of Anopheles maculatus. Lineage (NCBI taxonomy): Eukaryota > Metazoa > Arthropoda > Insecta > Diptera > Culicidae > Anopheles > Anopheles maculatus. The sequence continues at coordinate 47,655 of KZ062467.1, read as the reverse complement.
GTCAAGAAGAAGGATGTTGAGGAAGCACTGCGTTTACGTCAAGAGATTCGGGTCGATCCGTACAGAAGTAAGTTATGTCGGAGATCGCGTAAGATCTACAAGGTACTCATTTGGAACTCTTGTTGTCTTTCAGCTGGATTTGGTCACGCCAAGGAACCTGGTTCGATCGACCTCAACGCTGTCCGTCTGTGCTTCCAGGTATTTCTAGAAGGTCAACAGCGAGGACGCTTTACGGAACCACTCACACCGGTTGTCTCGGACATTATCTACGATAAGAAGGCTATGTCCGATCTGATCATCTGCCGGTTGAGTGATTGCTGTGCTCCAGTGTCCGGTGGCAAGGAGATTATTTTGCTGTGCGAGAAAGTAGTGAAGGAAGATATTAAGGTGCGATTCTTCGAGAAGAAGGGCAATATTACGGTCTGGGAGAACTATGCTGAGTTTTCGCACACCGATGTACACAAACAGGTTGCCATCAGCTTCCGAACGCCACCGTACAAAGCGATCGACATCAGTGATCCTGTGAGGGTAAGTTGATTACAAAAAATATACCTTTAAGTTCAAGAAAAATCTAATGATCGCCTTATTTCGTTCGCTAGGTTTACGTGCAACTGGAACGACCATCGGACAACACCTACTCGGAGGCTCGTGATTTCCAGTTCATACCGCTAGACTCAGGTAGGCGCCGGTTTTCGGCACTGCATCGTGAACTCATGAAAAATCCCAGCGCCGATTCTCCCGAGAATCAGCTCTTCAAGCGTATCCTGCTCGAGGGTTCGAACCGTTCGGCCCTGGAGCAGCAGATTAAGCACAACCATGGTCCGGCACCGCGTGTCGAGGAGGTGATCGTACTTGATACTCCGAACGTGGAGGACAAACCGTTCGCCGCGGAAACGGTAACTAGCGATCAGAAAACGACCGAATGGATACAACGAAACGAATTCAACGTGTCGCCCAACAATGGCATCACCATTGGCGATGAGGGTTCCTCCGGCGAGGACAATCAGATGGCAATCACCGGTGACACTAACAACAATATCTATCAGCCCAATTCGTTCGATCTGCCCGATGGCACGGTGAACAATGTTGATACAAACGGAAACGGACTTTCGACTGTAGATGCTGCTGTTGCTGGTTCTGCTGCTGCGGTGCCAGATGATGATCAGACGCTGAAAGAGCTGTTGGAGCAGGTGGCTGAACTGGATGAGATCTATACCGATCATCAGTTGCGACGTGAAAATCTGATTCTAGAGCAGGAGCTGAAAACGCTCGAACAAACCGTACCGGTCCAGCTTGGATCACCCGGCGGACAGCCGATGGATATTGACGAGGTGTTCGATGATGCTGCCACCTATACCAGCCTTCAGCGGGCATTCAAGAATCCGCTCTCGATCACACTTGGTCCCCCGATTCCTCCACGTCCGGAGCACGCAAAGCTGGACGCTGGAGTGTACGATGCGGTGGAACCACTCCACGTGCCCACTATCGATGTAACCTCGCTGAAGCGTGAATCGCAGGAAATGGAAAAGCTACCCCCATTGCCACCGAAGCGTGCCAAACCGAGTGTTCAGAATAAGGAAAACAACGCTCTGGATGCCAACGATGAGGTGCTTTTGAACACGATCATACGCAAGGGTTCGATGCGCAGTTTGGCACCTCGTCCTCAGTCCGATCAGATCATCATAATGAAGTCCCCGGATAGTCCGCTGAACAAGAAGTTGCCCCCTACACCGCCCAGCTCTCCTACCAAGAGTTCTTCGGGTAGTGGCGCTACAGGAGCGGGTGACTTTAGCACGCTGCCTAAGAATAGTAACAAAAAGCCGGGATTTTTCTCCAAGTTGTTCTCGCGCAAGAAGAGCAAATCGGACCTGACCGCTAGCACTAACACGCTCAACCGCAAGAACGCATCCAAAGAGCCAAGTCTCACGGTAGACTTTGACGGTAGCGAGGGTCAGTCACCGCACCGTAAGGGTTCGCTGCGTGATGCTTCGGGCGAGAAGCGGAAGGCTGGCAAGCCGGTCGCTCGCAGTGTGAGCAGTGTTAGTGCTCGGCGGCCAGCGTCAGATGCCAACCCGGATTACATCTACATCCCGCTGAAGGGTGACGGACCGACGGGCGGCATGCAATCGCGCAATGGTGGCAGTGGAACGCACCTGTCGCTTCCGGGCAATGACTCGTACGAGCGTGCTAGTACGGCATCGCTGCCACCGCTCGATCGTAAAGCGGTCAGTGCCTTGCAGCTGGATGTCCCCATCCAGGACGGTAATCTGGAGCTGGTAGCGATTGCTGACGCCCGCAGCATAAAGAATCTAGTCGAGGGCAACTACGGAGTTCAGTTGGACCCGAACGTGGATCTTACGGAGGCGGAACACTTTGCCCTTTATACTTCGATCGCACCGAACGCTGCATTGAGCGAGTTTGATGAAACGTCCTGCTATTATGCACCGGTAGAACCGAGTCCTTTGGCCACCACCTCCCAACAGTATGCGCAGAACCAGCAGCAGCAGCAGCAGCAGCAGCAACAGCAGCAGCACCAGAGCCAAATAACACGGATGGTCACCGATAGTGATGTTTGAGAGGAACTGATACACTTTATTTTTGATCCCCTTTTGTGCCCGGAGCTACTCCAGAGCAATGATTTCTTAGGCATATCATAGCAGCGACCGTTATCCTTATCATCATCGAACAGTAGTTACCTTTGCCACGGCCACCCAGCTGTACTAATGTAATGTTCTCTTTTTTGTATCGTTCTTTTTTTTCGGTTATCCCGCTCTCTACATAAACACAAAAAACACACACTCGTGCACGCGCACACAAACCTGCTTGATAAACTACTACGGCTCTGCTAAAAACAGTCGAACTGCGAAGAAAGCGCCAGAAGCTAGCGAGTTCGTCGACGAATGTCTTTTTACCGGTAGCGGCACCAATGCGGGGTCAGTCACCACAGGGCAGTGTGGTACCGGGCAATATCCCGAACCTTTCGCAGCTTGACGCAACCGGTGGTCACAGTGCGTCCACGACCGGTTTACCCCGTAAGTTTTTCTTCACGCTCCGCTGTTGGAGTTTGTACCGATTTTCCTATCCCGCACATACTACAAACTAAGCACACTCCGAACTGGGTGTTCTCCACATATCTGGTGCCTAGTTTTTCGAGGGTCTCTATGTTACGTCCATTTTTAATGCATTTTTCTTGGTTTTGGTGGTGGAATATTTAGAGTGGGCTTTTCTTTGTTTATGTATTGGTTCGAAACTTCATCGCACAATTTCTCAACATCATTGTACACTTGATCTCTTTCGAAATTCGGTTTCTATGGTTACATATCTTCATAAATGCAGTAGTAATCTCATCTCTACGTTGTCTGTTATATGTTCACGTTCTCTTACTCTGTCCTGTTTGTCTATCTGTCTCTCTATCTGGAGATGTTCCGTCCACATCCGTCATCATCCGTAGCAGATAATAGATTAAAAAAGCAATTAATCATACACACACACAAAAAATCATTGTTGTACCGTTGTTTGACATTTTGACAAGGCAGTGCGAGAACCCTCTCGCTAGTTTAACCGTGGAAGATGTCTTTGTCGATCGTATTTGGGCTCATTGGTTCCTAAAATTGTTGTCGTTGTTGTCCTCCCTATTGGAATTTGTGTCATGCCGGTGGTTGTAGAATTTGGAATTTGGCGTACCTACTATACTAATAATACAAAACAAACATTTAATTGGTAAATTGGCGGTGGAAGAAACTAACATTCAAACGTACAGAGCGAGAGAGAGAGAGAGAGAGAGAAAAACCCCTCACAGAAAAAGCCGTTAGCGTTAGTCGAATTTCGAAATTCGAACCAGCATTGCCATCTATTTGTGAGATTTGTTAGAGGCCGAATGTAGGGATATCATGGTGCGATGTTTAGCTAGGGCGCAGGCCCACGATTGGGCGGCCACGGAAGCAGATGTTTTGAAATTTTGAAATGAACGAACAACAACGGTTGTTGAATTTTTGTATGGATTATAGCAAAACAAATCGCTTCGAGAATATCTGTCACTTTTTGACAGCAAATTTAAATGTGAGTGAAGGTGCGGCGTGGAAAACTATTTGAAGCGAACACGAATTTATACATTTACAAACATGTACTCTAGTAATAACATCAACAGAAAGTGGTGTGTCTTTACGTTTTGTTTTCTTGTAGTGAATTTGACTCAGATACTGAATCTCTGAACGTTTTTGTTTTCTTTTAAACAAAGTTTCTTTGTACTTATTTCAAAACTGAACTGTACTAGTAGAAGCGAGTTACTTAAAACAGATTGTTTTTGATTTTTTTCATTGCATTTTCTTTTAATTGTTGGCTGTACTGTAAGCGGTAAATTTGGTAAACCATCTACATAGAAAGTAAATCTATTACAATTAGATGTGAAAACAATTGGACATTGGTCGTTTTTGGCGATACAAAACGAGTTATAAATAGCGAACAATTGTAATACTAATGAAACACAAGTCTTGCAGTAAAATGCGTACAGTGGAAACCAAATACAATAACTATACTTACCTAGGTGTAACTTTGTATAATGAATAATGCTCCGGAAATCGCAGAGCGATGAACTTAGTGTTACTGTCCACAGGTCACAAAGTCTCACTTCACTAAGTCAAATTTGTTAATCTTTATGAAAGATAAATCAATAAAGGTGATGTAAAATGGGAAGCTGAAACAAACCAACCGAATGTAGAAAGCGTTTAGTTTTATGTTAACAACACCAAAGCTGTATTACAGGTTAGATTACTTTAGAATTGGATTTTATCATCAAAAATACGAAGAGTAAGTGTGTGTGTGTTGATACTACAGGTACGATTTAGAGCTGTGTTCACATAAGAAGCTAACTGATACAGATAGTTTTGTTTTTAATTTGTTTAATCTTTGTTTTGCTGCTAATTGGTTTTGGTTTCCTTTACTAACATTTTAACATTCTTTCTTTCGTTTTTGAATGTCGGTTTTATTGAACGGGTTTCAATCTTGTGCTTTTGTGATTTTGTGCATGATAGTTATCGGTTTTAACATTTTATTTGAAGAAATAAAAGGAATTTTATTAACCATTTCTGTTTTTGCTTTCCTAAACAGGAGGCTTATACAGCTATCACAATGCGGGTGGATTTCAACAGATGCCAAAAGAGGAAATTAAAAATGAACCAGGAGGTAAGAATGGACACGCTTATTGTTTCCGCGTGTAAGGAATATACTAATATGGCTCCGTTTTCTTTTGCAGACTCTCCCAATCACAATCCTTCCAACCAATATCAGCTGCAACCGATGCAGCAAGGAATGCTTACCACTCAGAGCACCTCCCCAGGTCCAGATCGATCTCCGGCCACACTCACCCCATCGCCGGGCCTCGGTGGTCCCATCTCTCCACTTGACCCTGGCAACGTAACGCCAACACCACCCGTCTACACCACACTGGGCGGCACGGTGGGCAACCTGTTCGGTACGTTCGCCACCAATTACGGAACCAACGCATCTCCATCACAACAACAGAACGCCATGTTCGACACAACCCTGCCCGGTCCATCGAACGGTTGGGTGCAGCCAATAGCATTGCAAAACCAAAACGGGCCTAGTCAACAGCAATCCTTCAATCTGGGAAACTTTGGCTCTCTGCCACTGACGACCGGCGACGTAATGCTATCGATGAACGCAACGAATCCGCTTCCCACCAACAGCCAACCGAACGTAGGACCACCGTCGATGGGGTCCGATTTAAACTTTATGAACTTTGACCTGAACAACTTTGTGTCGGAGATCAACTCGTCCGAGATTCGTAACGTGTTGGGATCGCTCACGACGACCGAGCTCAATCCGCAAGACGTGGCAAACATGCAGACGTCTGGCAATTACCAGCAAAATTCGGCCTCCAACCTAAAGGCTCTCTTAGTGAACCAGCAGCAACAGCAACTTCTACAACAGCAGCAGCAACAGCAACAAACCCAAAATCTACCCGATCGAAACGACAACAACGACGAGGACCTGACCGACAGCTTTACAAAACTCAGCACCAACGATTTAAACTAGGCGGGTGATCCGTGTCCCCCGATAAGTGCACCACTTGTGCCCTTGTGTCCCGTTTTAAATGATCGAACCGGCACCGAACCTGGCTCGCAGGTTTCGGTACCGGCTTAGCCCGTAAGCATCAAATGACCCCTTTTGCGCTGTGTTTGACGACAATTTGTATTTGTCTTTATTGATTGTTAAGTTTTCTTTTGCGGACCGTTTAAAACTGACCATTGGCAAGTAAAAATGCAACTAAACAAAACAGGAAAAAAAAATACCAACAGGAAGAAACAACGAAACCTTTTTCTTATACACAAGAGCCTAGATTGTGCGACAATTTATTTGCTTAGCTGGTTTTTGGGAATGTTTTTCGTTTTTTCGCGAATTTTTAGGTATTGCGGTGGTTCCGGGTTTTTGGTTCGGGAGAAAAAGGCGAGCAACAGAAACATCCGAACACTGTGCTCCGAAGCTCTGGTGGCTGGAAAAGAAGGGTCGAACACATTTCACAATTTTATTGAGCGATGTACAGGGCGGAACAGCGCGTGGACCGACCGATCCGAGATTGCTTGCGTTACTGTGAACCGATGCTTTTGGAGAACGAATCCATCGATTTCCATTTCGCGCGTGATTCGCACTGTTTGCCATGGATCTGCTCACAGCTTTTCACGGTGAGAAAGCTTATTCGGGGCCGCTCGATACCCAGCTCTGTAAGGCTCGTTGTCTGGGGACAGATACGATGCGGGAAGCGTGGTGATCCACGGATACGTTCGCGAACTGTTCCACTAACACCACCTCCACCACCACCACCCTGTTGAACGATCGATGAACGTCGTCGGCCGCTTCCGGGCGGTAGCACGAAGTTAACCCTTGGTTCCGAACCGGTCAGATTAAGCTCTTCACTTTTCGGTTTGCTAATCGTGTAGATCGACTGTGGTACGGCGAACGGTAGATCGTCCTCGGTATCGATTTCATTGAAAATCGCAAGAGCCGACTTACGGATAGCAGTGCCGGTGGACGATGTACCCGGTGTTCCAAGCATAGAGGCTGAAGGTGTTTTATGCAACCGAGGCGTAAACATGTGCCGAATCTTTCCCATCACACCGGTGCCTGAGCCGTTCGGTGTGGTGAGTGAAGGTGGCTCATCAACGCTCCCGCAACGACTGGTGGTTGTGATGATACGATCCCGACTATTAACCGGAGCTACTGTCGTAGCTGGATCTATCTTTGGCTGGGAGCTGAAGGCAATGTTGCGCTTCATGGGTGACAGCATCGGATCAACCGAGGGCCAACTAGCACGTGGAATTATCGGTGGAAGTACCGAGAGCAACAACATCGGTAGCCCACTCGAACCGTGTGCTCGAGCAATCGAACAAGAGCGCGTTTCTTGCAGGTTAGGTTCCGAAGATCTTGGTGAGCTTTGTGGCGTTCGCTCTTGAAGTAATCGTTCCAGGCGACAGATTTCTGCATCAAGCAGTTCAAGCTCTTTCCGATACACACGATTCTGGACCTCGACACGAAACTGAAGCTCACGACGATCATCCAACACGAACCGACGCGTGTTAAACTCCAACTTTAATCCCATACTGTGGATAATTGGATCGTACACTTCCCCCTTCTCGAATATATCCTTTATCTTGGGAAGAAACAGTAAGCACAGTGTTGCTGTCGTTGATACCAACACAAAGCCGGCTGTTATTATGAACGCTAGTGTCACCTTTTCGTAGAGTAAGTTAGCCAGCACCACCACACTAGCGCTGGTGATCACCACACTATACACCGAGATACCGATGTACTGCGAATCGTTCAGTGCCGATATCTTCACATTACGCGTCTGCCATGCCATATACACACCGACAATCAGCAGTAAACCCTTGTACGCGTACAGCATCCCTAGCCAGCTTTCGTAGTGTCTCGAGCGACACAGTTCCACCTGGGGTAGAAACACAACACTCCGATCGGTTGCACTTATCTCCAGCGAAAGATTATGCAGATGACGCTCCATTGGATCGGCTGCCATCCAGAACGACACTACAAACGCATCGACCAGCAGAAGCGCACCTATTACCGAGATTAGCTGTGTGTCCCGCAGTATCTTGTCGCGGCAAAGTCCACCGGCACTGTGTGTGAAGATGCGATACACACGAAACGTTTTGGCAAACATTGATCCGAACGCGAGAGAAAAGCCGGCCGAAAGGAAGTAGATCCGGGCCATACAGATCGTTGAGAAGGTAACGCTTGACCAGGGTAGCGTTGAGTGGTCTAGGCCGAGTAGAATCGTTGCTGTGTACACGAGAATGCAGCCACAGACGGTTATGGTGCTGAGCTTGGGGCTCGACAGCTTTATTGCTCTGGAAGTAGAAGAAGAGGATCATCTTGTAGTTATAAGAAATCTCGTCAGGAGCATGTCTACTAACTTCAGCTTCCGGAACCGTAGATTTAACCCCAGAAATAACACCGAAATCCCGATCCCTATCATCGAAAGGATCACCACGGTATAGAACGCCAACGGATCGATCGTATCTACGCGCAGCTTCAAAATCCGCTTCGCTATCGGTACCTGTCCAGCGGCCCAAACAATCGGTACACAGTGCCGACATCCGAAATCCAGCGTCGAGTTCTTCGGATAATAAAACGCAATCATCTCCAGCTGGCTGCGCTGTATCTGGTGGAACGATGTCGTACCAATCCGATCGGCACCCTCGAACGATACCGGGCCCGAGATGCCGTTAAACTTGAGCAAATCAAACTGTCGCAACAGTTCCTTAGCGATATCGTACCGTGTGTAATCGTAGTCCGCCAGATGGACACGATTCGCCACCATCTGGGACCAAGACTTTTCAGCACCCCGCAGGGCTAGTGCCATTGCCCACACGGCATCGTACGTTTGGGGAGCAAACTGTGACACGGTGCCGGTAACGTTCATTTCCCGAAGTTTCTGGAGAAAGATGTCGTTGGTCTGGAATTTGAAAAAAACGTAGTTCTTATCATCTCAGCACAAGCGACATGCTCTATAAATAAAGAAAAGGCTTAGGAAAAAACATGTAAACCGCAGCGTACTGGAAGCGGATTAGTGAGGCCGATTATCGGTAACCGATCGATCGACAGCAGCGGCAATACTTACTAATCCACTCAGGGCCGTACCCATGCCGACGATACTGTTGTAGCTCGAGACGATTATTAAGTTTTCCACTGCCGTTAGGAGCGCTTTGGACGAGCAGAAGGACGCTGACTCCGACGGGTCCGACAGCCACCAGGACGAGATGTACGTATCCTGCAGTATCCAGGCGTACTCCGCACCGTACATGCCAAGATTATAGACCTGCACGAGCAACGAGCAGAAGAGGATAAGCGAAGCGATATCTCTTGTGGGATGCCACCAACTGCCTTTTTTCTGTTTTGCTTACCTCGCAGAACACTTGAGGGGCAATTTCATGCGAAAAGCTCCCGATAATCACTCGTACGTCTCGATCCTTTTCGCATGAGTGTAAGGGAGAGGAAGGCAGAGAGAAAATGGCACATCTTTACCGTTGAAATAATAACCGAATCCGAACGGTGGGGACGGAAACGATTCTCATCGAACACAAAAGTGCAGTGAATTGTAGCTACGTGTAGGATGGAGATGCGTACATGGGGATGGCGTTTGACGAAAGAAGGGGGGCATTGAAAGAGAAGGTATGTGTGTGTCTGTTTGTGTGTCTGTGCACGCAACAACAGATGGGAAGATGTGGTTTCGATGTTTTGCGAGCAGCGAGTTCTTACCTAGCGCATTTTATCGTGTTTGTATGGTGGTGTTGGTGGTGGTTGAGGTGGTTGTAGGTAGCAGGGGGAGGGTTGGTAAATTACAACAACTCTACTGAAAACTACCAAAGAGAGAGAGAGAGAGATAGAAAACGGGACATTGAAGTGGAAACAACTCGTGAGAGGGTAAGTGTGTATGTAAACGAGGAAATGGAAAACACTTTTCTTCCCGACACGATGGGAAAGCTCGAGTTGTAAGGGTAAGGTGAATGAAGAGACCGGGTAAGAGGAAGCGGGAATCTACATTAATACCCGCAGCAGCTTCAGCTGTTCCTTAAAGTCAGTTTCGGCGAAAGAAATGGTGGCCGCACACGTTATGTTTGCCCGTTCGAGCTCCGTCACGAGATCGTTCACTGCCAGCGAGTAACCTTCTTCGTTCTGTGAAAAGGTGGCCACCGTGTCCCAGCCAAACCGCATCAAAAACGCAATCCGCGCTGGATGATGTGAGGAGTCTGGAGCGACGGTCCGGTAAAAGAGCGGGAACTCTCGCCTATCGCTCAGTGCCGGTGATGTGGATCCGAACGAGACCTGTCATAAACGAGAAAAAAGTGTACTCGCTTCGGTCCTCAATGCACTTTATAGCGCCTCAAAGTATGCAAAATATTGTTTATAGTAACGACGCTCGAAAAAAAAAACTATCTTTTGCATACCTTTGGGCGCACAAAATAAACGACGGAGCACAATCAAGCCGCGTAACTCATTTACCTGCAGAATGTTCCAGTACGGGACAACTTTGGCTACGCTCTCGGTAACTTCGGAACAGGCCGATCCGAGCACCATTATGATGCGCTTGCTCTGGTGCGTGTAGAGCGCGTGGAAGAATCGATCAATCCCAACACCTGGATCACACTGTAACCGTACAAAACCATACATGAACCTGTCCATAATTTCCTCCTACTCATCCTCATCCGGTCACCTACCTTCGTGTCGTTTGTGATGAGCTTTAGCTTATAGCCTAATAGTAACCCCCGTCGGTTAATATGCTGCACGGCCAGCTGTGCCGCTGCCAGCTCGCTTAGTCCTTCCCGACGTTCTTCGCCTCCCTTCGAACTAAGCTCAAACAGCCCCAGAATCGTTACCTCCCGACCGCGTCGCTCGCTCCCAGTTGGCCTCGTACGCTCAAACACCGTATTGATAATGTTCCGATTAAGCTCCTTCGTTTGGTTCGGTGCGGACTTCCGGCTGGCAGCACTTTCACTTGCCATCAGCTGTCGGGGCAGTGCGTCGAACAGCAATACCAGCGTCACCAGCGTTGCCAGCGGCACGAACCCACTCGTCCGACGACTCATCGCAGCAAACGACAAAAAGCTACACCAGTGTTCCGCGCGAGATGAACGACACGTTTTTCGACCGCTCGTAGTAAACCGTTGCCATCGACTGACAACAACGGAAGCGCGCCCGAACGTGGTTTATCCTTTCGATGAAAGCAGCACGTGCCGCAAACGGTTCAAGAGCGCTCGCTGCCAGTCTCTGTAGTGGAAGCGCGGACACGAAGAAGCACATAATGAAATTGAAGACGAACAAGAGAAAAAAAAAACATGGCTGGGATAATAAAACTAGGCCTTCTCGGGGTAAAGTTCGACTGGCGGCTCAAGTTCGCATGCTGTGACCGTTGTGAGTATCCTTTCTCTTACGACCGAATGGCAACAGAATGAAACACTAAATGTTATTGGTGCATGTTTTTAAGATGAACTTCAGAGTTCCGGCCTCGGTTCTCCACCACCGAACGGACAATGGGGACCGATGTTTCGAACAAACAGGACCATTTACAAAAGAAAAGTTTTGCAGGCCACCCACCTTCTCCGCCTTCCATCCCCATCTGCCTCATTTTGGTGGTTTCTCCGGACATAGCGAGAGAGCGAGAGAAGGAGTCTGCCTTGGAAGGAAGTTATTTTTAAAATAAATCCCAGATTACACCATGATCCTTTTCGGTGTGGTACATCGTTCAGCTGGTAGTTCCGTGGTAGCGCAAGGTAGGGAAGACCGGAGAAACGATTATTTTGCCACGGGAAGCATAAATCATACATTAGTTGTTTGCTGGGCAGAAAGAACCTGTACAGTGTGTGCCGGTACAATGCCGGTTTCTTCCCGCAAAGGCCGTAACGTAATCAGCTGGGAAGCGTGATGGGAGTTTCGTACAGGCGTGTAAAACTATTCGGCAAGGATGCACTTCGGTGCCTAAGTGCATTGGATGTAAAGAATGTTTCTGTCTTACTTAAAAGTCGATAGCGAAAGATTAGGATAAAGTTTTCTTGTACGCTTTCTTAAGAAATAAGGCCGAATTGACAGATTGAAACCGGCAGAACAGATTTAAACCAAGTTCAATGTCAAGGGACCAACAAAATCGAAACCATCGCCTGCTAAGACAGCGAAAAGCGTAGCGAACTTCATGAGAAACGATGTTTCTCTGTAATGCGAATTGCATACATTCGCAGGCATATTTATTGATTGTCTTGTGCAGCATGGCAAACGCATAGCTTGTTCGTTCCGAAGCCGTACCCATCCCTCATAATTCGGGTTCCGAGTAATCTTGGGCGGGCTAATGCTATTATTATTTTGTTATAACCGTATTAACTCTCCCCGGGTAAGACATTTCATTCGCTCAAGAAGGTTGGATAAATTCCACGGAATCCTTCACCGTTATACGATCCTCATTAGAACTGGGGGGACCGTCTGTGCCGTTGGCTTTCAGTATATATACTTCATGTTTTATCCTTTCTTTTTTCGGGGGTTTGTCCACCATCACACGCTTCAGCCACTTCGCTCTCTCGTTCTCTCTCCTCAATACGGCAACCATACAAGACGTTCACCCGGCAGCATATTATTAGCCCAAGTATGTCGGTGCGTCTGTAAACTTTGATGAGCTTTGGCAACATTGGCATGCCAACAGCCTACCTTGCCATAAATCGGTTCAACCGTTCCTGTCATCTGAATCGTCTTGTGCGATTTTCGTCGGTTTTGGCATTAATTTTGAAGTAACATCCAGCGAACCGGTGCTTCAAGCGTAGGCGCATAATGGCGTACACAGTCTCCCATCTAACACGGTACTTCAGATATGCCAATCAAACGGGGGCCACCCAATCCACCCGCCCCCAACGCTTCATCACGTTGGCGTGCATCACGGTTTTATCGGTGCTTTTGCTCGATTTCGCTTGATTTGTCCACGCAAAGCGACATTAGCGAACATCCACAGTCACCAGACAGAAGCGAGTAGGGGTGGGGAGTGTTCTGTGTGTGTGTGTGTGTGGAAAGCGCATAAGTGAAATGACCTTCGCACGGTTGATTTCCTTCTGCCGGGGCCGGGATGGTTTTGCAAGTCAACCCTGCAGGGATAACGTCAAGAATCAATTGCAGCGATTTCGGGGAAAACCGGAACGGATGGATGCGGCAAGCTGGACCAGCCATCCATCCAGCTTTACTGGTTAAGGGGTTAAAGTACAAACCCCTTTTCAAACCATCCATCCATCTCCTCCCTTCCAACCGATACGTGACTAACACAATAGACCGTGTGTGAGAGGAAGAACCGAGAAACGCGGCATTGCATACATACAGGCGACTGAACACACGAACGGACGACCGAACGAGAGTACTCTGAATGATGTTATTGTCTCGACCGGTGGGTGAGGGATGAATATAGCATGTTTTAATGAAAGTCTCAATAGTCGATCGGAACCCCATTTTCATGCACCAATTGATGTAAAGAGGGTATGTAAAAACGTTGTACCATACCGTTGCAGACAGTGGAAGAATGCAAAACCCTTAAACTTAATTCTAATTTGCAACTTCGATAAAGTAATTACATTGAAACGTCCCAAAACACATTAAAGCTGTCCGGTTTGCGCCATGATTGACACGCTCGCAACAATCCTTCAGGCCGTCAGCCACTGCCAAGGACTAGGCCAAGAACGGATTAAAGCCATCTCCACTCACACACGCCCACAGACGTCCTCTACATCCTCTCCGAACAGGTATTCTGGGAGGACACACACCTTTCGCCATGCGCCAGCCAGCGCTCATTGGAAAACATTTCACCATTACACGTCACCGGGGGAGCTCTCAGATGGAGCTTTTGTTTCACGGCTTTTCCCTCGATTCTGCGGTGAGCTTTACTCATTCTTTTGTGCTTGCCCGTCTCTTCCACAAACTCCTCTTCCATCCCACGCCGGTTGTGGTTTTTCTGATTTTCCTTTTGCTCGCCCGAGAACATCCATTCGCAGCCGAGATTCGCACCGCTTACCGAAGTCGTACAGCCTCCTCTTGCCTCCAGCCATCAGCGCGCGTGTGTCCTTGTAATGGCAGTTGCAACACGCGACTGTTACGCGGGCCTTCTACCGCAATAAAACAAAACACAACCAAAAGCATCTCGCGCACGCACACCGCAAGCTTTCGGTGCCATCCGGTGTTATTTCCTTAATAAATCCCCAACAATTGTTCACGACGGCTTTGACGAATTTCCGTGTCGATCGTGTAACTCGGATTGTGCTATTGTCCGTGCCGGAGGGCGCACGAGGGTAGGAGAGAAAGAGCGGGGCAACCCGGGTGACAGACTCGATGCGCAAGGTAAGCTGAAACTGTAAACGAACCTAGCAAAAAAAAAAAACAGGTAATTGTGTCATTCAAATTGCATACCTGTAGGAGTACTTTCTTGTTTTTTTGTTTACACAACGCCTACAGGTATGCAAACTGCACGGAAAAATCGATAAAAATCCTCACTATATTTGCTTGCCAGCTGATTTCTTTATCGGTTTTAACATCCAAATAACCACGGTAACAATTCTCAGCTTGAAATGCAATTTTAAAGTGCCTTGTGCTGCCGTGCTTTAAAAATAAACCCATATCGATGGGAAGTGATTACGGAAAAGCCTCTCGGAAAACCACCGAAACCGCAACCGACCGAAAGCACTGGGTAAAAGCACTCGACGTAAATTACAATGACCACAATAGGTAAACGAATGGGCAGCCTTCAGTCTGCCTGCAACCCCTTTTTGTTGCTTCCGTTGTGCCGTGCTTTTCACAATCGTTCGAAAAAGTGAATTGTCTTTCATCATTGTTCCGCTTTGTTGTGGTATTTTCCGCTAGTTTAGTACTTGTGTTTTTCTTTCCCCGCATGCCCCGCAGTACGCAACCCCGCTTCTCGACAGTACCCGGGTAGAAGACAGAAGAAGCACCCCGAGTATCGGTAACTCGAGGACCAACGTCGTTTGCTACTGTATTTTCTTTTATTTTCTTCCTCGAAATGGAGGTTTTGATTTTCTTAGCGCACACTTACAGGGGAGTTCAGATAATTTCACAAGAATAACAAGATTTTAGGTAGTAACAGCACATGATAAAACAAGATCTTCGGTTGATTTCACAAGACTACCCCCTTTAAAGCAAAGTTCTCAGATGTTATCATAATAGCAACAGATTATTTCGTAATTTCAGCTAGATTAGATGTTTATGGAATGTTAATTAATAGTAATTTTAATTCTGTTTAATTCATGGTTGGTTAGTTTATTAGTTTATAGAGACTTCGAGGAAAGATTGATAATAACGAGGAAACAGTTCTGAGATTGGAACCATCTCCTTGCTTTAGGCCCAGAAGTGTGCTTTAGGCACCAAAGGACAAAGTCTGCAATTTTGTTCCATAAGCTCTAAGCTTACGGGGTAGGTCTTCGATATCTGTTTCGAGAGTTGCAAGAGTCCTAGCGCTGTCGGAAAAGATAGCGTAGGATTTTTCACGACTATTGTTGGGTAGTAAATTCGAGAGCTACGTTGAGGCCTCTTCACAATTAGCTGAGAACTCTAAGCGATTTAACTCTGAATTTTTAATGGTATCTCTGCACTCACTAAGAAGCCTCGCCTTTACCTATCTTCCTATAAACGGGCTTAGTGATCCTGAGCACCGCAAGTATTTAGAGGGTCTCGAACTCGTTAAGCAGACATTCTATAAGGACTTTGTGGCCATCCTTAAATTAAAATACGAAGTCGCTGCTTGGCCTCTATCTCTAACACTGTCAATGAAACTTAGAGGTTTCCATTGGGATTGATGCTTTATCTGCTCACTATGAAGTTTTACCCATGCTATGAAGCTTTGCCCTCACCTACTTTCTTACTTATCCAGGCGCTACAACCGCTTCGTGGTCTTGGCCTGCTGCAACAGTTCCCGATACCGCTCACGGTCTAGCGCCATCGTCTGCCAATCAATTATCCCGGCCGTTCTGGCGGACGCATCAACGCCATCACTCCATCTCAGTTTGGGTCTACCACGCCTCCTCTGTCCATGTGGACGGCCTAAAAGGACTTTACGGACTGGGTCGTCCTGTGCTATTTTCATGACATGATCAGCCCACCGGAGCCTGGCGAGCCTAATTCGCTGCACGATGGTGAGATCACCGTACAGCTCATAGAGCTCGTCATTGTAGCGGCCCCTCCATTGTCCTTCCACACATACGGGGCCAAAAATCCTTCTGAGCATCTTCCTCTCGAACGCGGCTAACAGGGTTTCGTCAGTTGCCCTCACCTACCACCATCTTATTCGCCAAACCTAAATAAGAAGCTTTACTAAGCTACTAAGAAGCATTGTACTCACTAAGTAGCTTTGCACTCACCAGGTAACTCTGCCTACGCTTGGTAACTCGGCCTATACCAGCTGAATCGACCGTAATTGAGTAGTTCTCCGCCTTCAGTGAGCATAAAGCTAACAGGGAGTCTCAACTCTTAGATGAGAAATAGCTGTTGTCCTATCCTGTTTCAAAAGGACTTCTTGAACCAAAAATAATCGAAAGAATGGTTTTCTTTTGCAGACATTAGAAGGGAAAAGGCTGCTTGCAGTATAGAGTACCCTAAACAAATTGTCGAAGAGATTAATGATGAGCAAAACAATTAAATAAAAACTAGCAAAACTAATGAACTGATTTTGTGAAATCGTGTGCCGTTTGTGACTTCATATTTCTGATAAAAATTTCTCCAACAGTACTACTGTGTGCTG
>KZ062467.1:0-30491 GCA_002091835.1 Anopheles maculatus | reverse complement strand
GACCTCTAAGGCGTTTAAAAGCAAATCTAGTAAAGCATCGCTGTACCTTTTCAATCCGATCAATCCAAGATGAGCAACTCGGACTCCAAGAAGCACTAGAATGCTCCAAGATGGGACGTACATGACAACAATAAAGAGTTTTCAAACATAAAGGATCAGTGAAATCAGCCGTGATCCTGCGTATAAGACCTAAGGTTTTCATAGCTTTTCCACATATTGCATTAATATGGGAATTGAAAGAAAGCTTAGAGTCCAAGTAAACGCCAAGATCACGGGCAGAAGGCACACGAGTCAGAAGCAAAGAGTTAAGGGAATAGTCATATAACACAGGAGAGCGGGAATGGGAAATAGACAAAACAGAACACTTATCGGGACAAAGGGATAGGAAGTTGGCAGAACACCAAGAGGAAAGGTTAGTAAGAATAGATTGAAGAACTAAACAATCAGAAGTGGAAAGGACATGGTAAAGTATTTTAAGATCATCAGCATACAGAAGATGAGAAGAAGGAGGAACAATACAGCTAACATCATTAATGAACAGAAGGAAAAGGAGAGGATTAAGAACACTACCCTTGGGGAATGCCTGAGGAACAAGGAAAGACATCGGAGAGGCAAGAATCGATCTTGACGCAATAGCTACGATCGCACAAAAAGGATCCAAGCCAAGAAACAAGGTTACAGGAAATGCCAAGCTTACTAAGCTTAGCAAGGAGGAGAGAATGAGGGACGCGGTCAAAAGCAGCTTTGAAGTCGGTATACACAACATCGACCTGGCCACCAATCTCAAGAGAGTTGGAACAAAAGGATACAAACTGCATAAGATTAGTGGTGGTCGAACGGTTGGGCATGAAACCGTGCTGCTGGGAACTAATATAGGAATGAACACTGAATAATAAAGACAGGCAAACTGTAGACTCAAATACTTTGCTACCAGCGCACAGAAGGGCGATACCACGATAGTCAGAGACATTATCACGGCTACCCTTGTTAAACACTGGAAAAAGCCAATTTCCAACAAGAAGGAAAAGCGTACAAGAAGAAAGAGACAGGTTAAATATGTGACAGAGGAGACTTGCCACCGTCGCTCTGCACTTAATTAGCACCGACGCCGGGATACCATCAGGGCCAGGTGAATAGGACATCTTGAAATCGCAGATTGATCCTTGAAAATATGCTTGAAAATTCATTTGATTGTTGCTACAAAAAACATCTAATGTTGTTGACGCATGATGAACTTAATTAATTCGTCCTGTCGGTATTTCAGCAGCAAACGTAAAAAAGTACACAGATTTTATCGTGGAAGCAATAACTTACAGCCTGTTACATACGCTTAAGACATTGCCATCCATTACGTTATAATAAAACCAACTATTTACTTACTTACTTATCAGGCGCTACAACCGCTTCGCGGTCTTGGCCTGCTGCAACAATCCTCGATACCGCTCACGGTCTAGCGCCATCGTCTGCCAATCAATTATCCCGGCCGTTCTGGCGGACGCATCAACGCCATCACTCCATCTCAGTTTGGGTCTACCACGCCTCCTCTGTCCATGTGGACGGCCTAAAAGGACTTTACGGACTGGGTCGTCCTGTGCTATTTTCATGACATGATCAGCCCACCGGAGCCTGGCGAGCCTAATTCGCTGCACGATGGTGAGATCACCGTACAGCTCATAGAGCTCGTCATTGTAGCGGCCCCTCCATTGTCCTTCCACACATACGGGGCCAAAAATCCTTCTGAGCATCTTCCTCTCGAACGCGGCTAACAGGGTTTCGTCAGTTGCCCTCACCTACCACCATCTTATTCGCCAAACCTAAATAAGAAGCTTTACTAAGCTACTAAGAAGCATTGTACTCACTAAGTAGCTTTGCACTCACCAGGTAACTCTGCCTACGCTTGGTAACTCGGCCTATACCAGCTGAATCGACCGTAATTGAGTAGTTCTCCGCCTTCAGTGAGCATAAAGCTAACAGGGAGTCTCAACTCTTAGATGAGAAATAGCTGTTGTCCTATCCTGTTTCAAAAGGACTTCTTGAACCAAAAATAATCGAAAGAATGGTTTTCTTTTGCAGACATTAGAAGGGAAAAGGCTGCTTGCAGTATAGAGTACCCTAAACAAATTGTCGAAGAGATTAATGATGAGCAAAACAATTAAATAAAAACTAGCAAAACTAATGAACTGATTTTGTGAAATCGTGTGCCGTTTGTGACTTCATATTTCTGATAAAAATTTCTCCAACAGTACTACTGTGTGCTGTCATTTCCAAAGATGTTATCGTTCTAATAAAATCACCATTAAAACCCTGCAAATAGACGAGCCACATTTACCGGATGACTAAAGTGGAATCTTTCCGCTTTTGCTGCTTTACCATTACAATTATAATTATTATTAAAATTATTCTTTTTTCCTCAAATTCTGACTCACGCCAACCATCAAGTCAATCGTCATCATCGCCAAGGGGGCAAAAGCTTCAAAGTAAAAGGTTTCCCGCTCGTCTTATAGAAAAGTCCTGCAAGACCTACTAGTGCTGCTCCCTTTTCGATTGTCAGAGGCAGTTCCAGTACCAAGAACCGGATAAGCGGTTCCGCGCGTTACCATCCAACACACACACACACACACAGGTTCCAAATGTGTGGCGTGCTTCACTTTGTTCTTCACAGATAATTGCCGCAAACGGCGCGCAAAACCGAGTCTCGCACCGCGCCGTTGTTAGCGTGTCCTTGTGCTCGTCCTTGCTCTTACAACAAGCCGGAGGCCAAGCTCAACACGTACCACCTTGTACCAGTGTGTTTTTTCGCCGTCACCGTGTACGTGTGTTTGTGGGCGACCTCTTAAAGCGTGCCAAAGTGCTCCTACTACTGTCATCGTTTCGCTAGTCGGTGAGGCTCCTTGCAGGGCTGGCGAATTGCAGCCACCAAGCATCCGGAAACATCACACACTACACCGGGGGGCGGCCTAAAAGGACTTTACGGACTAGGTCGTCCTGTGTTATTTTCATGACATGATCAGCCCACCGGAGCCTGGCGAGCCTAATTCGCTGCACGATGGTGAGATCACCGTACAGCTCATAGAGCTCGTAATTGTAGCGGCCCCTCCATTGTCCTTCCACACATACGGGGCCAAAAATCCTTCTGAGCATCTTCCTCTCGAACGCGGCTAAGAGGGCTATCGTCAGTTGCGCTCACCTACCACCATCTTATTCGCCAAACCTAAATAAGAAGCTTTACTAAGCTACTAAGAAGCATTGTACTCACTAAGTAGCTTTGCACTCACCAGGTAACTCTGCCTACGCTTGGTAACTCGGCCTATACCAGCTGAATCGACCGTAATATAGTAGTTTTCCGCCTTCAGTGAGCATAAAGCTAACAGGGAGTCTCAACTCTTAGATGAGAAATAGCTTCTTGAACCAAAAATAATCGAAAGAATGGCTTTCTTTTGCAGACATTACAAGGGAAAAGGCTGCTTGCAGTATAGAGTACCCTAAACAAATTGTCGAAGAGATTAATGATGAGCAAAACGGTTAAATAAAAACTATCTAATCTAATGTACTGATTTTGTGAAATCGTGTGCCGTTTGTGACTTCATATTTCTGATAAAAATTTCTCCAACAGTACTACTGTGTGCTGCCATTTCCAAAAATGTTGTCGTTCTAATAAAATCACCATTAAAACCCTGCAAATAGACGAGCCACATTTACCGGATGACTAAAGAGGAATCTTTCCGCTTTTGCTGCTTTACCATTACAATTATAATTATTATTAAAATTATTCTTTTTTCCTCAAATTCTGACTCACGCCAACCACCAAGTCAATCGTCGTCATCGTCGAGAGGGCAAAAGCTTCAAAGTAAAAGGTTTCCCGCTCGTCTTATAGAAAAGTCCTGCAAGACCTACTAGTGCTGCTCCGTTTTCGATTGTCGGAGGCAGCTCCAGTACCAAGAACCGGATAAGCGGTTCCGCGCGTTACCATCCAACACATACACAAACACACACAGGTTCCAAATGTGTGGCATGCTTCACTTTGTTCTTCACAGATAATTGCCGCAAACGGCGCGCAAAACCGAGTCTCGTACCGCGCCGTTGTTAGCGTGTCCTTGTGCTCGTCCTTGCTCTTACAACAAGCCGGAGGCCAAGCTCAACACGTACCACCTTGTACCAGTGTGTTTTTTCGCCGTCACCGTGTACGTGTGTTTGTGGGCGACCTCTTAAAGCGTGCCAAAGTGCTACCACTACTGTCATCGTTTCGCTAGTCGGTGAGGCTCCTTGCAGGGCTGGCGAATTGCAGCCACCAAGCACCCGGAAACATCACACACTACACCGGGGGGGGGGACGGGACACAAAACGCTTCGTGAAGTACCCGACGACGTCGTTTTTGAAATGCTCGATCGATTTTGCACTTGATGTGACACGGTGCGCTTCTTCTTGCCACATATGTACGTGTGTGTGTGTGTGTCGGTGTGTGCTTGTGTCTGCAAAACGAGCGAAACTGTTTCCTTCTAATTGAATTTTAATTTAAATGCATTTAGCTCGTGTGCACTTGAAAGCGGCCCCATTAAAGCCATCGAAGATGCAGTGCGCGATGGAGCGCTGCTTCTTTCTCCACTGTGGCCCCAACGGGAGGATCCTCTCTTGATCCTTTTTGCGGGGGACGTTGTGATGGAAAATGGAATTTCTACCCCCCCGATCGGTAAATGAATCTGCAATCACAGGCTCACAATCTCATTTGAACACGAACAGTTTCAATTGAACAGAGCGTTCATTAATCCCGTTCCTATCCTCGCGTAGGGAAGTTCTATTTTTATCCAGCTTTGGTAGGTCGCATTCAGTAAATTAATCAAACAAAAAAACACAAACACAAAAAAAGGTGAGATTCCGGTGCTGAAGCTCATCAAACGTGCAAACACACACACACACCATTCCTTGGTCCTCTAGTCTTATGGTCGGCCTCAACATACCGGACAAGCCTTCCCTATCGGTCCGTCTGTCTGTCTGTGTGTTTTTCCCTTGAAGCTTCCTTTTTTATGCCGACCAAATGTAGCTTTACCTGTGCTTTTTTTTTTTAAAACCCGCTTTTCCCGTTTCGAATCTCGTTTTGTAGTTTTGATTGGATACTTTTTTTTCGCTCCGTAGTCTCCGGATTGGGTTACACCGTCTATACCGGGCTGTTTTGCAAGTCCTAGAACTTTACCCGAGGATTAGAGAAAGAACCGACCCACCGTAACGGTGCCACTTTTGTACACACGGTGGTTCCATTTCAATCTACGGCTTAATTCCCCTCGGGGGAAAAGACACATTCGACCGTACCGCCGACAAATACACACACACCTAGAAACACGAGAGTTCACACCGGGACAAGGTACAGGTACAGCCCGCAAAACACAAATTCTTGACCCTTAAACACAATTGCGCGCCCCCGTTTTCCGTCACCAACGTCAATCCCTTAAGAGGCGCGCCGAGAAGTTCCCGAGTAGAAGAGCTTTCCCTTAGCTTATTACTGGTAGGTGGCAACACTGGTGGCTGCTGCTCCTGCTGCTACTACTGCTGACACGAATATTTTGCCACAACAAACACGAACAACACACACCCTAAACCCGGGCACGGTGGTACTTTAAAAACGCCGGGTTTTTGCGAAAGTGCAATTAATCCTCATCAAAGTTTTAAAGAGCGAAAGGCCCAACCAAGCCCGCGAGATCCATTTCCCTGAAAGTGGCTAACCTCGCTATTGCCCAACCGTTTCCATCCCACCCAAAAAGCAATGGATGGAATGGGTTGCACAGGTAAGCCAAGTTCACGGTGAGCCTGCGAGCGACAAACTTCCGGTTTCGGAACGAACACACGGCACAGACTTTACGCGCACCCGTAAAACAGTCGACCGATCGCGTCAGAATCTCCGATGCAACTGAGCAGCGAAAGCTACTTCGATACGGAAGATGGGTTCTTGCCTCGCCAACCGTTTGTTTCCAAGCTCCAATCCACACGACAAGATGAAAGCGATGGATGATGGAAAGCTGAGTTTTTGTTTTAGTCCCTTTCCTTCCTGGCGTGTATTTGCGTGTGTGTGTGTTGGTATGTGTTTTTTTTTTCTTCTGTTGCGTCCTCGTTTTATGTATATTATTGATGCTGCTGCTGCTGCTGACTCTACGTATCTTCATCGCTTGCGGCATCCATTTGTCGAACCGGGGCAGCAGAGTAGGCGATGCTTTTTTTCCAACCCAACGTTGGAGTTTTCCGTTGGAGGAGCAAAAAAAACCAACCTCCCCACACTTCAACTCTCCAGATTCCAGCGGGCCCGTTGCTGTGGGCACGGAGATTCGAGTGTTGCAAAGCCTCCTTCGCTTGCTGTTCGTGTTCCATATTTGTGCCCGTGTTCCCCGGGACGCCTTTCCTTCCCTTCGTTATGGTTTCCAATAGATGGTGTGTGGTCGATGAAGTGGATCTTCCGTGGTCCGCACCGACTGCAGCACTGTTTCTGTGTGTGTTTGATTGTATACATGTGTGTGTGCGTGCTGCACCACCCGTCATAGGCTCTTTATTTGTTTTATTAATTATGTACCATGCTCTATATCGCCACCGTTTCTCGCTTCCCATGTCATGTCTGTCGTGTTTCCGGGTGCCCTTTTTCGGGGCACCAGCATCCCCAGCATCCTCATCCAATAATCACCCATAAGGAGGACGACAGCGACGACGACGACGATGGTACACGAACCGGAAAACCCGATCCTTTTACGCGTCTGCGCTGTGAAAGGTTTCGTTTGCGCGCGCGAATTCTTCAACCGGAGGGGAAAATTCCAAACACGTGCTTTTGTTGCTTCCAGTCGACGGATGCCAATACCGGTTTGCGCGGGAAATTAGGGAACGGGTTTTTTTTTTCGTTTGGTGAGGTTATGTTCGAAGGCATGCAAACAGGTGGGTAAAACGAAAAGGAGAATAGAAGGAAGAATGCCACAGAAAACAATTCAATTGTGAAGAATTTGAACGAGGTGGAAATTGCATTGCGAATAAGTGGGTTTAGGAATTCTGGGGCTTTTATTTACTGATTCTCAAGATTCAATGCCACCTGTTACTTGTTATATTCTTCTTCTTCTTCTTCTTCCTTGACACTACAACCTCGTGAGGTCTTGGCCAGCTAGCTATTGCTCTGTGACTAGATTTTACCCGTAGCTGGATAGTCAGTCCTGCGTACGAGGAGGCGGTCCACCGGGATTCGAACCCCGGTCCTGCCGTGTGGAGACCGGCGCCGCTATCGTATACACTACCGGGGCGGCTTGTTATATTTGTAGGGTAAATATTCGAAATTGAATGATTTAGAATTTAAAACAGTTTCTTATGGCTTCAAACTACGAAGAAATTATAAATCAAGTGTAAATGATTACAACAAGTTTAATAGGTTTTCATCTTCAATACAGTAAATACTTGTGGGTTCAAAGAAGCTGGATCTAACATAAAATAGAAAACCTGCATTAAAGAAATTATACAAAATATAAAAAAATCTCTTCAAACTAAGCTACGGTAGAGTTATATTTTATACAAAATGGTTCCATAGTTATGAAGTTATGAACATCAAATATATTCTACTCACATACACCTCTGAGAAATGGACTTTGTTCAACGAATCCTCTTAGCCATGTTCGACAAAAAGATATTCAGGAAGGATTTTTGGCCCCGTATTTGTTAAAGGACATTGGAGGAATCGCTATAATGACGAGCTCCATAAACTGCTCGGTGATCTCAATATTGGAGCAGGCCAAGACCACGAAGAAATTGTAATGCCTGATAAGTAAGTAAGTAAATTTCCTACTCCCTCATTTTCACCTTATTATAGTTATTTTGATTTAATTCTTTCTTCTAGTGAGTTTTCCTGAAGTTCACTATTACCTTAGCCGATCTTAGCCGACCGTCCACTACCAAAGTGCTACTGCAAAAAAGTCTCGGCATGCGGAATAGCTGATGTCCGCCAAGATCATCAATCGGAAAGATCCAGAACTAGGCGATTAAACCAATATTCTTAAGCTACTTTACGACGTGGTGATGACCGTAGACGTTGCCTAGATTTGATTCGGTTGGACATGGGAACCCATAACAAATACCAAGTCGAACGAACTTCTAAATCTTAGATGAATTCTAAGCTCATTAATTATTACGAATGTATCACATACCGCTTTTCTTCTATAATCAGTCAGAAGCACAGAAAAAAAGTTAAATATAATGGCTCTAATTTTCCTGCCAAAAATTTAAAAAAAAAATCAATCGCCTTGAAGAAATTATGTCATAACACTAGTTTGAATTTGGCACTACTACCTTAAGAGGTCTTGGCCTAGAATGTCTGGCTTCATTGACTTAGCTTTTTCATACATAGTGGAGAAGTAAGAGGTCATCAGGAATAGATTGAGGATATACGCGACGAATATAAAGCTATTATTTTCCCGAGGCCTGATGCGATCCAGTGGCCGAGGCGGTTGCGGCTCCGGTTTTCAGATGGCAAGACCGTCCGGCTTCCTAGTACACAGCTACGGAGCCAACTATGGGTAAAAGCAATTCATAGAAAGCTAGAAACAGCAGATTACAAGCCCATGTAAGACTGTAGAGCCAGAGAAGAAGACTTTCACGAGGCTCTGAAAGTAATAAGGAATAACTGAAAAGTGTCAATTGACAATGACGTTCTAAAGGTGGTCGAACAGAGTTCATTTGCCTTGACATGATCATAGCTTCGGAATTCTAGGGGCGCAATCTTCGCCATCTCGCACTATCTTCGAACAGGCCATGTAGAATGGTATGATACGATGTGATAAGGATTCTTGAAGCTCAACCAAGAACCTGTCGGCGATGTGTTGTACGCGTGGCTGAACACTTCCCTGGACCGAGTTTCTTGGAAACGGATTGGTGACCTAACCATATCAACAGGACAGCTTAATCTCTAGTAAATGTGTTTTTTTTAGCATTTGAAATTTTGAAAAATTATGTAAAAATGTTATTTTACTTAACTTTTCAACAAAATAATAAAATAATTTTCACTAAATAAAAAAAGATACAAAAAAATATCTAATTGTAGATAACGTTTCAATCATTTATGTAATATCAACCATTATCACGATTTAAATAAACAATTATATTAGGAAAGCATGACTAAAAAAATAATTCGAAATAATTGAAACATTTCATACATTGATTAAAAAGCATTGAAAGATCCTAATTCTAACTCAAGCTTTATAATCCAAGGTCGTACCGAAATCCTTCAGCCATCTCATCTCCGCATAAGAGATGCAAACGCTCAAACTAACGCACAGTGAGGAAGGAACAGTTGACCATGAAACAATCGTCCACTTGGCACATGCTGTCGAAATTTAATTTTCTGGCTTATGTTTCCACCCACTACGGACATACAGACACACACACATACACAATCGATCAATCAATAACACAAAATCGCCAGTGACCCATGAACGGCGCCACAGGACATGTAGCAACCCCGCATGTGGTGATGCTGGTGATGGTGTCCTAGCCCCGAGGACATAAATTTAGATCACCGGCCTCAATTATTCACCAACCGACGCGGACACCGGACCGAACCTAAACCGCTGACCTGCTGCATAGTGCATGAGATTAATTTCATCGAAGCTCATTTAAAACCATTATTACATAAAAATTATCACCCGCGCGCTAGAAACGGGTGACATAATAGTAATAAAAATTAGCAACATAAAGTACACCGGTCGGTGGGTACGGCCGGTGGAACCAAGCAGGATAGAGACTGTGCAAATCCAAACCAGTTTTAAACTACGGCAGCGGATGGAGCAACAACACACACACGCACAAAAAATGTTTTCCTTGCACGGCACTAAACCTCAACGCCTGGTCCGTGCGGTCAGTGTGATGATGATGAGGTGACCTCGGGCCGTTGGAGTAAGTGAAACGCAATAGGATAATGAAACGGTTCGCCAAAACCTAACACAGGAACCGCTGCTACATGGAAAAGGTAAATAAAATAATAGCACACCGGTTTATGGCGTTAATAATTGATGCATCAAATTGGAATGAATTTTGTGTGCCTTTTTAATGCTAAATTATTTAAATGCTTTACTCTCGCTTTGTGACCATCGCCACCATGCCATCTGTACCCTGTGCTGGTTGAGCTGAGGATGGGCGACAACATTATTAATCATTTCTACGCATTAATGTACTTAAAACCTTAACTATTACAGTGTTTCTCATTTGATAATGCAAAGTTACCTATGATTTTTGCAAACGCTCCATACGAAATCGTATGTAGCGTTTGCAAAAATCATAGGTAACTTTGCATTATCAAGTGAGAAACACTGTAACATTATATCATATGTATAATAGCGCTAAAATAGAAAGAAAGTATTAATTCTAGAATTTTACTTCAAAAAACGTTCAAAAAATGGTCTAAATACTCCTAGCAAGCTTATTTAACTGCACGGTTGTGTAATGCGTATTGCATACATTGTGGCGGGTTTACGCTCCATCGTAAAGTATGCAATTCTAGGAAGAAATCATAGCAAATTAAGCTTCCCACACGACGTAAATACCTTTCTTTCGCATTGTTGACGGCTTGTTTGTCTCTTTAAACCCAAAATCAGCTCCAAAAGAACGCTTCGAGTTGTGTATGAATATTATCAGCATCGCAGTCACAGCCGTCAACCGTTGCTTAACCGAAGAGCGCTGAGCAGTTTGCAGAAGCAACTGGGAAAATGTTCTCCAATCCATCCAAGGACCCATCCGTATCCGTTAGCAGACGAGAGTAGCAACTGAGACGGCAAGTAGGTGGACCTTCCCGAAAACGGTTGCGCAAGCACTTTTGCTCACTCTCAATCACCATGGTTGTTAGCGCCTGACATGATGGTACCGCCTACTTTTCCTGGGAGATAGATCAGCAAAAAAGCAGTTCACCTGCTCGCACACCCACAGCGGGCGCATTATGCCAGGCACTTTATCCTTATCATACACCCGTGCTCGGTAGGAAAATT
Organism: Anopheles maculatus; assembly: GCA_002091835.1. Lineage (NCBI taxonomy): Eukaryota > Metazoa > Arthropoda > Insecta > Diptera > Culicidae > Anopheles > Anopheles maculatus. The sequence continues at coordinate 19,506 of KZ062467.1, read as the reverse complement.
TGCATATCCTGCAAATTGCGCTTGAAGCCATGGCATGGCGTTGCTTGGTGTCACGGCTCGCAGTATTTCATCGCTTGCCGTTGGAGTGGATTGATGGTTTTACAGTTGTGTGTTTGCGAGATAGATCTTGCGCTGCGGAAAATGATGTGTTGTGGTTGGGTGCTTAGCAATGCCTACTAGGCCCGCTGTGAAGTGAAGAATTTATCCAAGTGTTGTTAAGCTGATGCCAAAGAAGTATCTGTACAGTGAAAATGGATGGATGAATGTGTTTAAATAAAAGATTTTAAGATATTAATAAAACACCCAGCAAGGCATTTATTAAGCTACAGTGAAATGCATCCATAAGTGTGTGAGAAAGTGTTAAGGAGAACAAGTTTAACTTCATTCCAAGCACGGTGAAAATGAACGCTCTGACGCAGAGCATTAGCCCAATACAGTCGACGCTTGGCCGTTTGGTAAGTTGCTCATTTAAACACCACATTTCCACTGCTTTTTTTTCTTTCAAGAGAGCCTATTAAACCACCCGCATTCCAAATGCTCCAGAGCCTAAATTCACTTTCGTACTAAAGTCCAACGGAAGTGGTGGAATCTTGCTCCACCGATGACAGTGACACATCGCACGTGTGTCAATGTTTGTGTGAGACCCTTCCGTCAGACGTACACACACACACAGCCGCACTGGAATGGATTCCAAAAAGTGCACCCAAAATAGCAAAATGGCACACCTTTGCCATGAGCAGCATGTAGACAAAATGTTGCAAATTTATCGATTTTCCGACCTGCCACCAATTGACTCGATCGTTGTGTTCGCCTCGTCAGCATCATCCTCTTTTTTTTGTGCACATTCACACACACACTCGTACATCCATCCACAAACAGACGTATATCATCCAAGAGTCCCAGGATTCTTCCGGTTTGGTTTGAGTTGAAAGTCGATGAACGGCGCATTACGAATGATATCGACCCGGATTCGATGTCGATTTTTTGGGAAGGTTTTAATTTTCATCTTGTACCGTTCTTCACCGGTTTGAAGGCCGCAAGACGGATGTTTAAAGTGTTGTTTGATTTGGTACCCTTTAGGAGGTTTGTGGTTTTTGAAGAACATTAGTCAGTTCTTAAGAAAACTATTTAGTATTACTAAGATTGTTACTGTTGGTAACTTTGTAATACTAAGTTTATTTTTTATTTGTTTGATTCATGCAAGTTGCTTGGAGTTTTAATGAACTTTTTAGGTTTTTTAATCTCTTTATAATTTTTTTACATCAATTATTTAAAGACAGATCAGAAAATCAGATTTACACGTACAATTCAAAAACCTTAAAACATATGTTAAGTAATGTTAGCTACAATTTTAAATTTGTATCGAATAATAAAGGTTGGAGCCTTATAAGGAGTAAATTATTTTCGTAAAATGTATCTTTAATACATTTTCAGTAAAAAATTAATAATTAAAACAAATATCATCCGAAGACAGATGATGAAGTTGATTTAAATGTACTTTTTCCTATGCTTTTATTTGTTGATCTTAGCAAAAATGGGTTCCTCCAAGGCTATTTACTGTAGACAATAACTGGTTGTCTGTAAGATAACTTATATATGAAATAATGTAGTCATAAATAGAAGCAAAACTATATCAAAATGTAAACTGTATTTGAATAGTCATAACCGTCGTTATTGGTAATCTCAAAGCATGGAGCATTTTTATTTTGATTTATATTGTGCGTCAATCTCAACATTATGCTTGGATTATTGGCAATTATTTCCTATTTTACATTGTTCTATCTTTCTACTGCAATTAATTATACATAGATTGGCGCACAATGAGATAATGAAACACAATTTAAACACAACACAGTTAGTTTGAGCATGCATTATACAATGTAATATGTTTCATTAAAACATCAAACATAAAAAATCTTAGAATACTAGAGAATAACTTATAATTTTTTTAATCATTTTAGACATATTAAATTATTATTTCCCCAGGCCTTTCTACTGGAATAAAAAAAAATTATTTTCAAAAAATGGTTCGTGCAAGACATTGCAGTGCTTTACTAAAGAATATTAATGAATTAATGTATTCACAACTAGTGTACTGTAACTTTTGCAAAAAAATCACCTTGTTTAACATTATGGGGAATTTTGTTACATTTACATGGAAGATATAAAATCTAAAATTTATAGATAATTATTTAAGATTTTGTGTGCCATAATCAATGCCATATTACCAGAACAGATCAAGCTTGGTTAAAATGTTTTATAAATTTGTGTATGGTGACAAATAGATGCAAAAATAAGAAATCATTCTCATGCAGATATGTTTCTAGTCGCTTTATTAAATTTGTCTGAACATTTTTATGATTAAACTAGGATCTGTTTTTAAAACTTATATCATATTTGTATTTTTTAACCAACGGGCGAAGCCTTATTGCTAAGAATATTTATTTGTAAAAGTCAATATAACTTTTTATGTTTAATAAAACATTAAAGATTTCTTTTACAATTTCAATAATAAATAACCAGTATTTTACGTTCATTAACTTTGTATAGTTTTACAAACTTTTTTAATTCTTTTTACTAGTAACAAAATAACATGATGATAACAATAACATTTTTTCAAATCCTTTCGAAATTAAAACTTGTTTAACACGATCACAAATCGTAAACGTCTTTTAGGAAATCATGTAAAATTTAATAAAGTCTTCTATTCGATCTGTTTTGTAATAGAAATTAAGATGATTTTATGGATAATGAATTTTTTATTTTGTTTTTATGTTTTAGTATTTTGCCATCTTTTTGTTTTAATTAAATCCCTACAACAACGGAAGTCAAAAGAATTTAAAAACATTTTAAACTGAACGTTGTTTGTTCATTGGAGTCGTTCTTTACCAATACCACGGACAAATATCGGGAAAAACTGAACTCCTTCAGCTAACAGTAATATCCTTAAGCACTAGCAATGCTACCTAGCTGCAGAAACTATTCCTGACACTAAAACTAATTGCATTTCCCCCGAGAAATCCATCTCGCGCCTTATCGTTTCTTATTTTTTAACGTCAGACTCATCCACACACAGGCACAACTAGAAAAGATAAAGAAACACCTTCCTCATTCGGCGTATGATTGTAGAAAAATACGGGCTACATCTGCCTGCATCCTTTTTTTTTTTTGTTACCAGCAAGCGAGCGACCCAGCAACATCCGAGAAGGTTGATCCGGAAACAAAAACAATCTCGCGGCGGATATCACAATCTCGCGAATGTCGCGGCACGGGAAATTCCATTTTCCATTTTGCCACCGTGTTGTTGATGACTTCTTTTCAAAAGCGAAGACACGATGGCAAGATTTACCACCTTCTTTATGAGCTGGATGTCCTTAGGGAGCACACAAAACACCTTCACCATGTGCATGTAACACACCAGGCGTCTCCATCAGGTTTGCCCTGCGTCTTCAAATGGTGAAGCCAATTACTTAATGAGTCGATGTGTCGGACCATCAACACGAGTGGCGATGTGTTTGTCAGCAAGGGACAGCAAACACCCCATCACCACCGACCAATTGTTAACACCTCGGGCGAACAATTGTCTTAAGGTGTGTGTTACATTCCCCCTGAGGTCACCCTTAAACAACACAAACTGTGACAACGTCATTGTTTACCGATCCTGACACCGCTCGGTAGGTTTTCCCGAAGGTTTCAACCTGTGTCAAAGCAACGGCTTCACTGTGTCCGCACATCACATAATCAACTTTTCATGTAGCTTCAATCCTTACTGGGGGAATGTTTTGTGGTTTGGAGAACTGTCACCATCGTCGGTGAACATCGATGACGACCTCGGGTCTGGATGACATTCATGCAGGTAGAATAGATCGATTAACACAATTGAACTGTGCAATGTCATTGGGCAAATATTTGATTAACCTAATGTTCCAGGTTAGGATTTGTGCTGCTTGTTCTTGTCCGCGAATTTCGGTCCCGGACTAAGGGACAAACTCATCGTTTAATGTTTTTGATGCGATTTCGGGTAGTGGCAGGCACGGCTTTTCTTTCCCTGGTGCCGTGCACCTATCAAGCAAAAAGGGACCGCCTGTGGTGGTTGCGACATAAGACGGGCATAAGATCCTTTCCCCCGGGGGCACGTGGCAAGTAATGGGAAAAGCAATAAGCAGGTTCACCCAGCCGACAAGCTAGTATCGCGATTTCATCGCTCCAAGACACGACCTGGGATAAACAAACGATATTATAATCATTATTACGTCGACTTACGGCGGCATTTTTTTACCTTTGCCCACCACCGCACACTGGAAGACCAAAACTTGACATAATTTGCTACAAATGATAGACCCGTCCTGCAGGTCCACCGCTCCGCAGGTGGTGCCTGGTTTGAATAGAGTTTGATAAATGATAACCTTGATTGAACTGTTTGACTAAATATTCTGCCTTCCTCGTCTTCTCTACGCACGGGACTACATTACGCTCACAGCAGGACCTCGATTCTACCGGTGCGTCCTCGTCGTCCAACTCCACCAGAGCGGGCGGTGTGGCCTCAACCTCAACGGCGGCCGCACTGATTCTCGCTGTCAGCGGGGGTGACAATCGAACGAGCGCCAGTACAACGCTCGTCGTCGGTACCGCTACCGTCGGGGAATCACAGCACACCAACGATTTCCTGTCCACCTCGCTGTCCTCACCCGTAGCCTCGTCCGTGGCCGCCAATTATCTTCTCCACCAGCATCATCTGCACCAGCAACATCAGCTCGATCAGCAGCAGCAGCAGCAGCAGCAACATCACATCCACGCGCAACAACACAATCTGGACAACCGTGGCTCTGGTGCGGTGGTAGCGACAAGTGACGGAGGCTCTACCACCGGCAGTAACAGTGTTGTCTCAAACGGGTCCACATCTTCACTGTCCCACAATAGCAAGCAACAGCAGCGCAATGGTAGTAGCAGTAGTAGCAACCAGGCGGCCATCTCATCCTCCCCGGAACCAGCAGGATCACTCACGAACGCATCACTAACGCATGTGGCGCATCCGTTTCACACGAGCAACTCTTCGTCCACGACCCTGACAAACGGTAAGGTAGAGTCTTCTTAAACTCCAAAGACGGTTAATTCAATTTTCTTTGGAACTCACCCAAACTGGACGATTGGTAGAATTTTATCCGGACTATCGGATCAGTTCCGGGTATCGGCTCAATTCGCACCACCACCATCATCACCACCACCATCACCATCCGCACCATCATGGGCCACATCCACGGGACCTGAGCGCATCACCGCCGGCCACCATTACCGGCCATCTTCCCTGGACACCGGCGGCAGCAGCTGCCGGTACCTTCATGCAGGACAGTTGTGATAGTTACAGCTTGCGCCACGAACACGGTAAGTAGCACCCATCCCTCTCTTTGCCATCTCCCTCCTCGCAAATGCAGTCCCGCGTCCTGAGAAAGTTAATAATTTTGCTCCAGTTTATACAGCAAATTATTTACCTTACACACTCCTCGTCGGATGCTGTAGCGTCGCTTTTTTGTGTTGAGTTTTCGAAACAGCGCTCAAATATTGACACTGTCAGTGAGCGAGAGTGTGTGTGTGTGCAGACACGGTGGCCCTCGGCGGGACGAGCGGTTTGTCCCGCACAGGTCCCTGGACGCTGCGTAACGCAAATACGTGCATCCCTTTCGTCCCGGCAACGCTGTGCTTCACATTTTATTGAAGCCCACGTGCTTCACATTTTATTCGAAAACAAATTCAATTAACAGTAGCTGGTACAGTCAAACAGAAGCGGTGGGTTCCGTGGTGTGCGTACGGTACGGTTGTTGTCCCCCGGCGGCTATGGACATATTAAATCATCGAACTATCATCATCGACCGGGCGGCATATGCTTACGGTTTGTTGAGTTGTTTTAAACTTAATAATAAACAAACGGTTATTGATAAAGGATCGGACCGGGTTTCGGGGCGGATTGTTTGAGCCTCACAGACTATTGACGGCTGTGTGAATCAATATCGTTACGTTACATTGTCTGGTAGGTTGAAGGCTTTGTTGCAAGCTATTTGGAAATGGGCTGTACATTTTCAAGTATCTGAATTGGCTATTTCTTTTTGAATAACTGAGCACTTTTCTTCTAATTTTAATATGAAAATAATGTTCGTATATGATCGTTTTTTAAATAGTGGATTTCTGAACCTGAAGATTGTTGATATTTAACGTTAATTTAAGTGTTTAAATCATTTTAAAGTATTGGTGAAATATTTACCTGTTTACAAGATACAAAATTTACCTGTTTACATATTTTAGAGGATTGATCGAAAAAAAAACAATTATTTCTTACTAAAACGTGCTTAAAATCTGGTTTAAATTGTTACAAATTCAGTCTAAATGATCCTTCAGTTAGTCATTGCATACTTGCAGGAGTGCCGGACAGAAAATTCATTGCCATATGAAGAGACAGATTGAAAGAGATAAAGAGCAATAGCTAAAGAGAAAGAGAAAGGGAGAGAGAGAAAGAGAAATATTGGTAATAATTCCGAATCTTCCACCTAATGACACTGCAAGTCTTCAAACCTGAACCTAAAAATAGTTATTGCATACTTTCAGGAGTAACAGCCACAAACCCCAAAAATTCGAATTTTATGCTACTTTTATTTTATTAGGCTTTTTGTTTCTTCTTGTTTCTCGGCCTAACGACCTCTTGGGTCATGCCCTGCCATTTTTGGCTTACTAGACTTATTGTTACCTTTGTTTTTTAGGCTTTTTGTTTATTTTACGGAATAGTTATGGCATGTCCCATTACTAACTTAGAGAAAAACGAAGAAGAGATAAAGAGAGAGAGAGAGAGAGAGAGAGAGAGAGGAGAGAGAGAAAGAGAAATATTGGTAATAATTCCGAATCTTCCACCTAATGACACTGCAAGTCTTCAAACCTGAACCTAAAAATAGTTATTGCATACTTTCAGGAGTAACAGCCACAAACCCCAAAAATTCGAATTTTATGCTACTTTTATTTTATTAGGCTTTTTGTTTCTTCTTGTTTCTCGGCCTAACGACCTCTTGGGTCATGCCCTGCCATTTTTGGCTTACTAGACTTATTGTTACCTTTGTTTTTTAGGCTTTTTGTTTATTTTACGGAACAGTTATGGCATGTCCCATTACTAACTTAGAGAAAAACGAAGAAGAGATAAAGAAAGAGAGAGAGAGAGAGAGAGAGAGAGAGAGAGAGAGAGAGAGAGAGAGAGAGAAAGTAAGAGAGAAGCTTTAATGAATCATCTTAAAAGTTATCAATGTCAATCATTAACTCATTGCATACTTTCAGGAGTAGCGAATACAAACTCAATAAATCCTAGATTTCTAAGGGCATTTCGGACTGTATCTCCGTTTATCGTGTCTATCCATGTTGTTGACATAAGTCGTCTAATTAGCAACTATAGGACTGAAAAGGCTAGTTTTCTAAAGGGTCGTTATAATTAAAAGAGAACAATACAGGCAGAGAGACGAATGAATCGGAATAGAAGTAACCATTGCATACTTTTAGAAGCTGTTTTTATGGTTTATAAGACGTTCCAAATTCGTGCCATATATGTAGTTTAACAAATCGTCCAAATAGCTGCAATTCGTACAACAACGCTGTACTTTTATGATCTTGTTAAACTATTTATTAAATAGTTTTCTTGTACTAAGATTTATTTCTCATGATCTTCTTACCTGTGTGACTCAAAACTACTCGCAAAAAATTCATTCCTCCAAACCAAAAAATTACATCCTTCCCACTGCATGACACACACACAAACACAACAATGAGGTTCCCACATTAAACCGATCTGCACGACGACCTTTCACCAGCAGATGATCACCGCACAATTTGCAAGATGACGCAAAATTGTTCCTTCCCATTCCGAGCAAAGATGAAAAACGAAAACTTCCCAGTTTTCCATTGAACCTGTCGCGCGCGCTTCATTCTCGTCGACAACTTTTCGCCCATGACTTTACCCGTCATGCCAAGATAATCAAAGAATAAATTACACAAAGGACTTTAATATTTGGGCACAGCGGGCGGTTCTTCGGCTGTTGTCGAACGAAGAAAGCGCATGTATGTGCGGCACACACTGTAACTGTGTCATCTTCCACCTTTTGCCAGCATCCTGACAATGTCCTTTTTACTCTCGCTCTCTCTCTCTCCCTTGCAAGAGCATGTCCTTGTCTCGCATGCAACAGCGCAGCAACAGAATAGAGTTCTTGGGACAACACAAAACCGCCTCCTTAAAATGGAAACGGAAGTTCAATCTCGCGTCACCGAGCCACCGAGCGTCTGTGCTGTGGGTCCTTTTTTTCCCCCTGGTACTGCAGCACTGTCAACTTCAAGCGAAGATCTTATCTATTTTATCACCTGAAGCGAACGATGTTTTCCTCTTGTTTTTACATTCTCTTCTGCATCTCACACACACACAGCTTTGGTCATCATTCTGCTTTGCCTTTTTCCAGGGACAAAGGGCATACGCAACGAACGGTCGGCATTTTTCGATTTCGCGACTACTCCTGCCACGGCACATCCGGCCGCTGCTGCCGCCGCCTACTGCTACCGTCTGTCCACCCCTCCCCAACTAGTCAAGCGAGAACCGAACGATGGTAAGTAGCGAACATCTTCTTAAAAATCTACCTAGGAAAAGGCCACGCTGAAACGTGGAAACGGAAATGTAACCAAAATTGACTACCGAATTGGTTCCTCGATAGAACTCTCCCTCCTCTCCCGGTTTTCTTTTCCGCGAAAAATTCCTTTTTCCCACAGCGCTATTTTCTCGCTAGCTTATGGCTTACAGCACACAGCGAGAGTGAGAGCCCTAAGGCAGGAAAAAGTGCGCGACAACCAACAGATGAATAATCGCGAATCAAAATTGCCACATAATTTAATTGTGCACTAAAATTCTCACCGACGGAAAACTCGGAGCGACACAAGCAGGAAAAGCGAGGAAACTCGGGAACTTACAAGGGTGAGTTCTCCCAACCCCGGGTGGGATGAAATTTCACAAATAAACCACTTGACTTTGGCTGTACAAACACACACACACCCGCTCTCCACGTTACCGATGACTGTGACGCGTGACAAAAATACTACCCACACACATGAGTGTGACATCTTCCTTAATCCACCTGGAACACAAACACAAATGGGTGGAAAACCATCTGTGCGCCCTCAATGAAGGTGTGTATTGTGTTAATGGTTTCATTCAGAACTCACACATACGCCAAGCGCACACAAACACTTCGATAGCTATTCGATCAAATTGGATTTCGTTTTCGTCGCCTTTACAGCGAACCGTTCCACACGTTCTTATCCGCGAAATCTGTCCGCGAGCTGAAAAATCAAGGAAGCAGCGAAAATGGTAATTTTTATTTTCCCTTTTCGCATTTCCCACCGCAGCAGGTATTATTGACCTGCGTGACATGCCTGACGGGCGTGAACTGGAATTGTGAATTAATATTCATTGCCGATCGTGTCATCCTGTTGGGGGGGTTTGGGTTTTTGTTTGTGAAAAAATCCTTGCTGCACACTACACCGAGTGAAAGGCGAATCTAATTTTTTACGCGCTATTGAGATTCAAGCTCACTCTCAACAAGCATCTTTAATGCGGTTCCATCGTGCGGGTATTCTGATTAATCTGATTGACTTTCCAGATTAGATGGTTATTGAAAGGCAACAATCGTATTTGCATATTTGAGGTTAGGATTCTTTTTTTACCATTTTGATAAGGATAGGGATGATGTATAGGAGTTTTTGTTGATAACGAAACAAGTGGTTAAAAGTGTCTAAAGATTAGCTGTGCTAGAGGCAGTAAGGTTCAATCAATTTTTTATCTTTGATGGAACCGAAGTGGGATCATATACCAGGAGTTATTGATACTAGATTACTTAAATACGTTTGAATCCAGTGTTAAAATCAATAACCGGCTTCTGGAGCGGTGTTGAGCTGCTTACTGTAGAATGTCTTCGTCTGCCAATCGTTTATTCCAGCATATCTGGTCGCCATGGACGCATGGACGCCATCACTAGATCTTATCTATAGTTTACCACTGGCCATATTCTCTTCTTCTTTGGCACTACAACCTCGAGAGGTCTGCCATTACTGACTTTCTATGATTTGGTGTAGCTAGATAGCCTGTCCTGCGTACGGGGATGCCATACCCGTTCCTGCCGTGTGAAGATCGGGACCGCTACCGTCTATACCACCGGACCATCCCATACTAACGCCCTCAAAATACTTTACGAACCAGTGTCATTGTCGTGATGTGCTCACCGTTATTTTTTCTAGATAATCAAAACACGGATACTTATGGCCAAAAAACTTTCTAAGACATGACCATGAACGTTTTTGAACCAAGAAGAACAAGAAGAAAATCAAGGATAATGTTAAATGTGCCTCGCTTTAGAGGCCTCGCCATCCAAGGGTCCTCGTTCAAAGGGGCCTCCTCTACAAATAAGAATCGTCATTCAATTTTGCATCTTTTCTTGATGTAGTCCCAAGAGCAACTTGCTGTAAAACTAAAGAGGCCTCGTAGAACTCCTACACAGAGCAACCCTAAGCCACGGGCCCTGAACAATCCTATACAATCCGAGCCCTTTTCAACGTTTTGAGTCGGTTATACAGGATTTTGAGTTAGGCCCAAGTTTTCAAGCATCGAAAACAGTCCATTTGGAGATAGGATAGGATTTAGCAGCTTTGGTGACCAGCTACAACTCCGTCTTACGTATAGCTTGAATGGAAAAAAACGTCCTCTGATTAAGATTCTACGAGAAAATTCTATTAAATACTAATTTTGAGAAAATCGAGAGCCTCTTCTCAATTGACACGGCTAAGTATTTTCCATGCGCCTCATCAGTGCCTCAGTCTGAATATGATTGTCTTCTACTTCGACAAGAAGGTATTCGAGTGGGCTCTAACTCCTAGGTTCAGTCTGTGCAGCAATCTACAGACCGTAGATTTTTACTACTGCGTTTTGGGCTAGCGAAATCTGTCCTCTATAAGACATTCTCGATTCTCTTAAGACGTGAGAGAATTTTGAACCAGCTATAGTAGTATGTAACGATCTCCAATTTCTTTAGCCGGAAATAAAGATGAAAATACGAAAAAAAAAACGATTATAGCTAACAGATAACGCTTTTTGTAGGATTCCTTGGCCGTCTCGCTAGAAGATCAATTTACCGTATGAAAAATCGCTTGAATCAGACTATTTTGTCAATACATTCGTTATTTTTAAACAAAAATATAATTATTCGCCTTCATAATAAATAAAAGTAAAAAAAACAAACGAGTACAAAATGCCTCCAGTTTATATTGTTTATTGTTTCGCATTAGTACACATCGAAATCATTTATTGTGAGTTTGTTTTTATCTTCATCATTAGACGTAAAACGCAAACAAAATTATAAGTATGTTTCTTGCGATGTTTGATAAGCCTCACAGAACGCGTAAAGATATGTTTGAAGTCAAGCACATTAATGTCAACGTTCGGTGGGACCACATTCAAAATAATGTATTATGATCCAAAGCGACAAAAATAGACATTTTTATAAAATTTTGTCTTTACGAGGCTTTGGCGCTAGTTTTACATCTTCATTAATCAAAATTGCTACTGTCTTTTTTGCGAATAAAATTTTCTAATTTTAACCTTTCACTCATGTTTTACACCCTAACATTACAGCCCACCAGAGGCGAAATGAGTGAAGACGACCAAGTTTGCTTGACTGGAAAGTATCAGCATTACGTTCCATTTATTATTCATAATTTTACATTAAACCTTTCCCCTCCGCGGGTGTACGGTGGTGTTCCCGATTTTCTCACCACCTTACTAAGCGTACCAAACAAAACTCCGTGCCGCGTTAGGGTGCCGGTACGCGTGGCCAAACATTTCATTAGCATTAGCACCCCTTCCCATCGGCGTTGGAATTCCCGCCCGTGTTCATCGTTCGAAAGGTATCGTTTATCCTTTCGGGCGAAAAAACAAACCCTTTCCCCGAACTAACCGAGCTAAGAGTGAGTGAAGCATAAAATAGCTCCATATCCCGGTTCTTTGGTCGGTTTAGAATCGTCGGCTGGTGTCCACAAATTCCCTGCTGCTGATTAAATCCTTCTGGACATCAGTAGTACCACCAGCAGCCACTCGCTTATGAGCCACTTGTTTACGCAACAAACACATTTAATCGTAGCCCTCGGTGTAGCACCCTGTTAACAGTGCGCTAACAACCTTCATCAACTCCCGAAGGGAACACACCTTCACACAGCGGCCAAAAAAGGGGTTTCGGGCGTGCGTGAGTTCGAAGCGAAAACAATGGAAAGATTAAATTTGCAACAAGGCAAGCGGCGACGGCCAAAAGGGATGTAAGCCACGTTAATGGCCCGTTAAAAGAGCGGAGGGATTCGGGCGTATTGGCTCGCAGGGAGTGGGGATGAATCGCCACAAAACGAGCAGCTAATTGTTTGTCTACATAATTGATATAAATGAAATGAAGCTTCTAATTGAAGTCAGCTCCCGCCATCATTTTGGGTCGACCTGTCGACGCGCACAAGCAACAAAATGCAGGCAATGGAAAAGAATCTCGGATCGGCTATTCTTGCTATTTCGTTAAAACCTGTCAATGTATTAAAATTGCATGAGCACACCACGAAAACAATGGCAGCATTCGCAAAAAAGGAAAATCCCGACGGGAATGTTTTGCCCCGGCCAAGAACTGCACCTTTACCTGTGCAGTGCCGAAAATCCGATTACGATCTGCCAGAATCGGTCCCGTGATTCTCGTGAGCTGTAAGCTGCTGCTACAGCAAGGTTAAGATTCGTACCAGCTGAGCCCACCGTTGTCCCGAAGGAGGAACTGGCTCTCTATTAGCGGCATTAAATATGCATGGGACAACTACCTTTCCCGAGTCGTTCAACCATTTCGCAACGGATTCTTCCATTAACTAGCGTTCGCCGTTGTTCCGCCCCTACTAATGTTCCCTTCCCGCCTCGTTACAGTATCGGCGGCCGCTGCCTGGCATTCCTACTCGGAGCGCATGTTTTCCGATCCACTGTACACCTCGCTCAAGCTACAGACCGCACAGCAGTCTTCACCGCCGCAGCTAGTACCGCAGCACTCCATCTTTCCCGACTCAACGTCCCATCTGGCCTCGGCAGCGGTAGCAGCGGCCGCATCACTCGAACACCACCATCAACACTCGCTCGCGGCGATCGGAACGCACGGTGTGCAGCAAGGTGACGGTGGCCACGCGGCCGATCCATTTCTTCATCAGTCCAGTGTTGGTGGCGGATATCCTTACCGCCAACCGGCCGACATTGTTACATCCAGCGAAACCGATTACTGTACCGGGCCCGGTGGTACGTCCGCTTCCATCGCTAGCATCACCACAACGACAAATCCTTCACCACTGGGTGCGCTGCAGCAAAATGGCTCCAACGGAACACTTCATCAACGCCGAGGATCACTACAACTATGGCAATTCTTGGTCGCTCTGCTCGATGAACCCTCATCCAGCGCAGGTTGCATCGCCTGGACTGGTCGTGGGATGGAGTTCAAGCTAGTGGAACCAGAGGAAGTTGCCCGACGGTGGGGCATTCAAAAGAACCGACCCGCCATGAACTACGATAAACTTTCGCGCAGTCTTCGCTACTACTACGAGAAAGGCATCATGCAGAAGGTGGCCGGCGAACGGTACGTGTACAAGTTTGTGTGCGATCCCGAAGCACTGTTTAACATGGCGTACGGGACGTCCGGAGCTCAATCTAGTCAATCGTGCAGCGGTGGCTCCGGGATGGATGGTTCACTGGGTGGTGGTACACACGGTGGGCATCACGGTACGTCCTCCTCGTCACCCAACTGTCACAATGCGGGTCCCGGTCCTGGTGGCCCGCAGCTCGTGGGTGGTGGCGATGTGCCGGACGATGTAGATCGAAATCCTTACTTCAACGGAAGCTCGGCAGTGTACAACCAAAGCGGCTGAAGCTGGTGCTACAGCAGGTGAGGAAAACGATCAGGCCCAACAATCTACACACTATGGTTTGCTCAAAAGAAAGAAGGCCGGAAAACTGTGGTGCCGTTCCGTGTCTTCCGTGAAGAGGCACAATGTAGAAGCTTCCTGAATCTGTGTGACCATCTGTCCCTGGGGGGTTGTGGTGGTGATGGATTTGTTTTACCGAATGAAAAGCAATAAAGAGTATTTAACAGCTTAACGAAGGATCGAATGGGTGTCTGCTTGACGCCAGAGTAGGACGATCCTGCTTATCGGAATTAATTTATCAAGATCTGACTATCTATTGATCAATTGAAGGAGATTCACCAATTGAATCTTTGTAAATATTCTCTGTATTTAAAACATCTTCACTAGGGATCACTTTCCACAATTGTAGTTATCAGGATCACGCTTTATTTCGAACCGTCGTCGTTCACTTCTCGATCGCGTCTGTCCTCTAAAACACTCTCCTTTCACTCATCCAGTTCTCTTCGTCATCCTTCTCTGAGTTCCTTGCTGCTCGTAGTTATTCCTCTTCTCTCACGAGTTCTTAACTAACATATCTACATCTCTTTTCTAGTCCAAACTAAATATAAGAAAAAAAAATATGCATCCGTTTACTGATATCTTACAGGTAATTTGTATTCCCGCTTGGGCCGTTTTTTTACCTCGGTATTAGGTATCCCTATCTTTCCCTTCCTATTATTTACAAGTGCCTCGGTATCATTATGCTTTGTAGGTTCCTGTGATGATGATGATGTTTGAATTTTACTGAGGTGCGCAACTGGTCGTCGGTATCGTACTCCTTGACCGCTGACTACTATTGTATCATTACCAACCTTTTTAATTACTTCAAAAATCTCTTTTGACCATTTTGGTTCTAACTTTCCTGGTTCATAATTCCGAATTCTTACTATGTCTCCTTCTGAAATATCTGAGATTTTCGATCCTCGCTTCTTGTCAGCGTAAATTTTACCTTTAATTTTCTTTATAGCATCAACATCTTTCGTGTCTTCATCTCTATTCCAACTTGGATCTGTCTTTAACGAAGGTAAAAGATCTTTAACTGGTCTACCAGTCAACAGCTCTAATGGGGCTTTACCCGTTGTCGTATGTGGTGTTAAATTGTACATTTGTTCGTACTCTTTGACTGCTGTTTTCCAATTTGATCCAGTGGCTTTAGCAATGCGCAATGTACGGAGTATCCCTTGATTGTTCCTTTCTACTAATCCATTCATTTGCGGCCAATACGGGATTGTATGAATTAATCGTACATTTTTCTTTTCACAATATGCTTTGAATTCTTCACTTGAAAATGGCGGGCCGTTATCGCTCCTCATTGATTCAGGATATGATTGTTCTTTGAATACTGATTCCAGTGCTTCTATTGTACTCTTTGCCGATGTGTTACTCATTTCAATAATTCTCATAAATCTACTGTAGTAATCCACTATCACCAAAAATGTCGCGCACTCCTTTGCAGAAAAGAAGTCGATAGCTATATCCTGCCATGCTCGTTCCGGCATCGTTTTTCTAATCATAGGTTCTGCCTTTCCTGAACGTGCGACCATTTCGCATCCTTGGCATTCTCGTACAAATTTTTCAACATCCCTATCCATATACGGCCACCATAGTCTTTCTCTTAAATTTCTTTTCATGCCTGCCACACCAATATGACCTCTGTGAGAGATCTGTAATGCTTGGAGTCGTAAATCACTAGGAAGGACTATTCGATCATTTCTCACGACTATCCCATCTATAATCCCTAGCTCATCCGAGAAAGCTTGAAAATGTGCCAAACTTGGCTCCCATGATTGGTTGTTAATAGCCAACATAACTTTCTTTAATGTTTCATCCCGGGCCGTGTCTCTTTTAATCTGTTGTAGTGTTATCGCAATATACTCGTCTCCAAGAGCATATAGGAAATGTTCCGTATTTTCTTCAAAAGGTTTGTCTCCCGATGTGGGACACAGTCGCGACAATATGTCTGACACATTGGTAGGTCCCGGTATGTGTTTAACTTCATATTTATACGGAAGTAGGCGAAGTGCCCATCCTTCCGCCCTAGAGCAAGCTCTTTTACCACTCTGATGCTTTCCTTCAAAAATGTATTGCAAGGTTTTGTGATCTGTGAAAATTGTAAAATGTTTCCCAAACAGGTAGTAATAAAATTTTTCAACAGCCCATACTACGGCTAAAGCCTCTCGTTGAGTTTGTGGGTATATCCTTTCAGTTTTTGTGAGACCTTTTGACGCAAAACTAATGATACGAACTTCACCATTCTTTGCACGTTGTGCTAAAACTGCTCCTAAACCCACCGGAGAAGCATCTGTATACAATTCAGTTTCGTCGAGAGGGTCAAAGAACCCTAGACGCTTCACTGTGTGACATAGTTCCTTTCTTAGTTCATCAAAAGCAACTTCTTCATCCTTACCAAATAGCTTAGTGTCACCTCGTATAAATTTCCGTAAAGGTTCCGATTTTGTTGAAAGATCCGGAATAAATTGACCAACAAAATTGACCAATCCTAAAAAACTCCTAACCTCTTCTCTTGTCTCGGGCTTTCTAAAATTTTTTATAGCCATTACTTTTTCTTCCGAGGGAGCTATGCCTTCTGCGCTGATATTATAGCCTAAAATCTCTAGACTTGGCACTCCAAAGATACACTTATCTTTGTTAAGTGTAGCATTGTTTCTCTCTAATATTCCGAGGACCTCTTCCAACCGACTATCATGTTGCTGTTTTGATTCTCCTGCGACCACTATATCATCAATATATACTACAACACCTTCGATCCCTATTAACATTTGACACATGATTCTTTGAAAAATTTCGGGAGCACAATTCATACCAAACATTAATCTTTTGAACCTCATCAACCCTTTGTTTGTCATAAATGAAGTTATATCTCTCGATTCCGGATGCAATTCTACGTGATGATATGCGGCGGTTATATCTAATTTCGAAAATATACATGATCCTCTCAATTTGTTAAGCAACGTATCTATTATTGGCAAAGGGTAGTACTCTCGCTGTATTGCTTGATTAGGGCCGCGCATATTAATGCATATACGAATATCATCCTTTCCTTTAGGCACTACTACCATCGGAGATATCCAATCTACTGGCCACTTAACAGGTTCAATTATATCTGTTTCTAACATCTCTTGAATTTTATGTTCAACTTTTTCTTCTAATGCTATTGGAACTCTTAAGTATGAAATCTTTTTTGGTACTATTTCTTTGTTGATTGATAACTTCACCTGTATGTTCGGGAATTTTGGAAACGATTTCTTAATAGGGATTGTATCAATTTGCAAAACGTCTAGGCCAACTTTTAACACCCGCAGCACTCCATCTTTCCCGACTCAACGTCCCATCTGGCCTCGGCAGCGGTAGCAGCGGCCGCATCACTCGAACACCACCATCAACACTCGCTCGCGGCGATCGGAACGCACGGTGTGCAGCAAGGTGACGGTGGCCACGCGGCCGATCCATTTCTTCATCAGTCCAGTGTTGGTGGCGGATATCCTTACCGCCAACCGGCCGACATTGTTACATCCAGCGAAACCGATTACTGTACCGGGCCCGGTGGTACGTCCGCTTCCATCGCTAGCATCACCACAACGACAAATCCTTCACCACTGGGTGCGCTGCAGCAAAATGGCTCCAACGGAACACTTCATCAACGCCGAGGATCACTACAACTATGGCAATTCTTGGTCGCTCTGCTCGATGAACCCTCATCCAGCGCAGGTTGCATCGCCTGGACTGGTCGTGGGATGGAGTTCAAGCTAGTGGAACCAGAGGAAGTTGCCCGACGGTGGGGCATTCAAAAGAACCGACCCGCCATGAACTACGATAAACTTTCGCGCAGTCTTCGCTACTACTACGAGAAAGGCATCATGCAGAAGGTGGCCGGCGAACGGTACGTGTACAAGTTTGTGTGCGATCCCGAAGCACTGTTTAACATGGCGTACGGGACGTCCGGAGCTCAATCTAGTCAATCGTGCAGCGGTGGCTCCGGGATGGATGGTTCACTGGGTGGTGGTACACACGGTGGGCATCACGGTACGTCCTCCTCGTCACCCAACTGTCACAATGCGGGTCCCGGTCCTGGTGGCCCGCAGCTCGTGGGTGGTGGCGATGTGCCGGACGATGTAGATCGAAATCCTTACTTCAACGGAAGCTCGGCAGTGTACAACCAAAGCGGCTGAAGCTGGTGCTACAGCAGGTGAGGAAAACGATCAGGCCCAACAATCTACACACTATGGTTTGCTCAAAAGAAAGAAGGCCGGAAAACTGTGGTGCCGTTCCGTGTCTTCCGTGAAGAGGCACAATGTAGAAGCTTCCTGAATCTGTGTGACCATCTGTCCCTGGGGGGTTGTGGTGGTGATGGATTTGTTTTACCGAATGAAAAGCAATAAAGAGTATTTAACAGCTTAACGAAGGATCGAATGGGTGTCTGCTTGACGCCAGAGTAGGACGATCCTGCTTATCGGAATTCATTTATCAAGCTCTCACTATCTATTGATCAATTGGAGGAGATTCGCCAATTGAATCTTTGTAAATATTCTCTGTATTTAAAACATCTTCACTAGGGATTACTTTGCACAACGAGTTCAGATATTACAGTCCATCGCTAAAGAAATATCGTCATTGTCAATTGCAGCGCCAACCGTCAACCGTGAGTATGATAAACTCATTCTTAGTGCAGGAACCCCAGCCTGCAAAACAGTGTATATTATGTCCAAGAACTTCCTCAACCTTTCAGGGAATTTCTCTGAGGAGGATCCAGCCATTTCTTGACCGTTTAAGCGTTTCCTCTGATCCCTGATCGAGGTACAGAAAAACAAAGTCACCAGGTCCTCAGATTTCCTCATCGGGTTTGATCTACTTTATGAAAGCTTAGCATCTTCCAGAGATGCTACTTGGATAGGGAACTGAACCTGGTTTTCAAACGACACCCTCACTTTATCCTCTTTGGAAAAGAATACTGTAAGGGCCAGATCAGCTATAGACGGCTATCGTAAGGTTCTCCTCTGCATCCTACTACTTCACTCGCAGATTTAGACTTTCTTTCTGAGTTGCTTTTGAGACATGACAAGCCTAAATCAGGTTTCTGCAAAACAATGTCCATGAAAAGAATACTGTAAGGGCCAGATCAGCTATAGACGGCTATCGTAAGGTTCTCCTCTGCATCCTACTACTTCACTCGCAGATTTAGACTTTCTTTCTGAGTTGCTTTTGAGACATGACAAGCCTAAATCAGGTTTCTGCAAAACAATGTCCATCTTGTCCTTGATTTTCTTCTCTATTTGGATAGTTACTCTGGCCACTTGGATCAAGGATCCTGTGCTTTTCCCGCTAGGCTGCTGATGCACTTTATAGAGACGTAGCACCCTCTGGTGGAGGGAGCGTAACCTCTTATCGTCGTAGCTTTTCTCCAAAGTTAGACAAAAGCTTTTTTTAGTTTTTACAAATATTGAACTTTATTCCAGTAGTAGACCA